>CM039510.1:32395138-32436960 GCA_022432975.1 Begonia masoniana
ATGTCCGCGATCACGAAATCAAAATATTGAGCAATGGTCACGAGGGGAGATCAACCACATGCCCCCGTTGTGAGGCACAGGCAACCAAGCCCGACAAGCGAACCGGCCACCATGATAGCAGCCTACGCCCACGTTGGTCACGCAGGATCACCCATTACCCAAGTGGGTACATACAGACGGGGTCACGAATCCGAGTATCGAGCAAGGGTCACGAGTGGGTCAACGAGTTCATACCTAGTGAGAAAGAAGGACAAAGGATACCGTACATGATCAAAGACCACGTTCGGACCGTGCGGCACAAATGGACCGTGGCAGGCGATTGCCCCAGGTGCACACAGGGGCCTCATGGTGGCACACGGTGTGCCGCCGTGCTGCCGGAGCGACTATGCCCGCCAATCACGAGGGAGGGGGGACCCCGACCAACCACGCTATGATGGGCGCAATGCCCGCCCTCTGGTGCCCATGGGGCCCTGGCCAACCATGCACAACTGTGCCTCCCCCCCTAAAGAGCAATCCGGACCATCTTGGGCCTGAGGAGTGTACATGCTAGTAGCCGAGGAGTCCTTTGCCAATAACTCAAAAATTTCGAACTTTTTTTCCAAACCAATTTGCAACTCCAACTGGAATATATGAGAGTATATTGTGAAAGTTCAAAATTTTTTGGAATGAACATACGTATTTTTTAAGAATATTCGTAATTGTAAATTAAAAAATATAATAAATTAGTACGGGAATGTGAAAAATCAGAACTTTGCAGACTATCTTCCCTGATATGCTTGCTTGTGTGTTTTAAAATTTCAGGCAAATCCGATATAGTTTGCTAGAGTGAATAGAAGAAAAGTAAGGTGGACAAAATCAGCATGAATTACAGACGGTATGGTCCAAAAGCGCATTCGATTTGCTCGAGGTCCTCATGAGTGTAGGTACATTGATAGTTCAAAGACCCAAAACCTAGTCTATCCAAAACCCGACTCAACCCATAACATTTCTTTTTCATTTCAGAAATATATAATTGGAATAGAATTTAGGACCGGACCATATTGCACAATGAATCAAAACATTATAGTTCCGAATTTAGGGTGGAACTAAATCAAACTGCCTATAAACGGCCCAGATAACTATAATGATAAAATCCTTGCTTACCTCGATTCCAAACTCGACACAACTTGATCGAAACCCGACAAAGCCCACCCAAACTTGACCCGAATCTTTCATTTGGTTGTTTTACAGTTTTCAATTCGAAAACCTAAAACCTGTTGGGTTGTAATTTTGTTTGAGTCAACTAGATTAATCACCAAGACAGGCATGAATTACACAAAAGTTGTAATTAGTTGAAACAAATGATAAATGTGAGGACGGAGTTTAATACTGGAATCCAAACGGAATCCGCCTCAGAAAAAGGCAAAATCTCAAACTAATCTTCTCTCCCAAAACCTAATCCCCCATTTTCAGCCCTTTCTGTTTTTGTTTTATTAAATAATAATATTTAATTACACCAAATATATGTATGTGTTGCTCTTAGCTAGCAGTCCCTCAATACGAGAAATAATTGGGAAATGTCCATATAACCCACAAACCGAGAGATAATAATGTAATAATATTCACTTGTTTTTAGACAATAATGTAATTTCACTTTTTTAAGCATAAAAAATCGAGATCTTTCTTCTACTTTCCTCTTTGGGTATTTCCCATTCCTATCCGCCATTGTTGCGAAGCTTATTCTGTATTGATTTGAATTGCAGGACCTGGCTGTTCATCTCTCGCTTACGGAGCAATGCAACTATGCAAGAACTTGTCCATTAACGAGTATAATTAACATTACATGTTAGAAATAATGTGTACTATAAAAATAGATAGTAAAATTTGAACGTAAGCATTATTAGTTATATTATATTTATTAGTGTCTAAGGATATTTTAGTCTATTTACTTTTCATCGTAAACCTTATAAACCCTTTGTATATTCTTATTTGCTAATTGATCTAATGCGAAACCCTATTCTCTATTTCTTCATGGTATCAGAGCCACCCTATAGATTTGTTTGATGTTTTGAGAGACTGTTAATCCAGTCTATAGTTATTGGGGATCGAATTGCATTTCTCGGATTTGAAAAGAAAAAGGGAAGAGTTTTTCGGATTTTCGGATTTTCGGAATTTTTAGGAGCAGCGAAACGAGAATTGCGATTACTAGAGTTTCCGCTGTTGGATTGTCGTGAAATTTTGACAGCTACTTTGCAACATATAGAGGTACATTATGAACGGTGGAGATTGTTTTATTCCCTGATTTGTTTTATTCTGTCAATTTTGGATCTTTCGACTCTGTTGATTTGGTTATTTGGGGATTTCAAATTCTGTTTGATTCAAGGATTTTGGATTGGGGATTTTGTCTTTGTGTCTCTTTCATTATGGCTAGTCGTAAGGATGATTCCCTTCAGTCGATTAGTATTCAATTGGATGGTAAAAACTACACGTATTGGAGCTATGTTATGAAGAATTTTTTGCGTGGAAAATCTATGTGGAGCTATGTTACAGGTGTGCGGGTTAAATCTACAAACGACAAGGCAAACGATTATGCGGCCTTGGTCGACAATTGGGAGACTGATAATTCGAAGATTATTACGTGGATTAACAATTCTGTTACTCACTCCATTGGTGTTTAGTTGGCTAAGTATGAGACGGCTCAAGAGGTATGGGATCATCTGGCTAAATTGTATACGCAGTCTAATTTTGCCAAACAGTATCAATTGGAGTCAGATATTCGCGCACTTCAGCAGAATGATATGAGTATCCAAGAGTTTTATTCTGCCATGACTAATCTCTGGGATCAGTTGGCTCTCACTGAGTCTGCAGAGCTGCGAGCATTTGAACCGTATATTTCTCGTAGAGAAGCACAACGTCTGGTAGAGATTTTGATGGCCCTTCGGAATGATTTCGAGGGATTGCGTGGGACAATTTTACATCGTTCTCCTCTTCCGTCTGTTGATTCAGTGGTTAATGAACTCTTAGCAGAGGAGATTCGGCTTAAGTCTAAGGTCGATAAGGTGTCTGTCACATCTACAACTCCATCCGTCTTTGTTGCTCCTCAACAGTCTCTGCCTAGCAACCAAAACAGACCATCTTCTAAGGTCTCTCCGGAATGAATGTGCTTTTTGCAAGGGGAAAGGTCATGGAAGGCTCAGTGTCCAAAATTGTTGAGTAAAGGCAAACAACAACAGCAGCAACGACCACCGCAACAACAACGCCCACCGCAGACTGCTCCATGGACATATCGCCCACCTCAGTCCAACAATGCAGTTGCTGCCCCGTCTTTGGATCCATATATGTTTGAGCAGTTTCAGCAGTACCTTACTTCACAGCCTCATGCCATGTCAGCCTCCTCTCCTAAAGGTTTGTCTTTGTCTACTAATTCAGGTAAATCGTCTTCCTTATGGATCTTAGATTTAGGTGCTTCTCATCATATGTCTCCTGATATTGATTCTTTTACGTCTGTTACTTCTGCTCCCTCTTTGTCTGTCATGACCGCCGATGGTACTCCAATGCCATTGGTAGGAATTGGCTCTGTTGATGACTCTTATTTTAGAGTCATTTTATGCAAATTTTACATAAGAAAATTTATGTGAATTGAGTGATTGCAATAATAAATGGGTATGAATTATTACAATTGTCATGTAATGCTGCAGCATTAGTGTTTTTATTCAATCTGATGTATTTAATGTCAATTCTCTATTAAAAACACATTTTTCTCCATTATATCAAATTTTATATTTTCATAATTGAATGTTATTTTTATAGTAGGAAATTCGAATTCAAATGCTGAGATTTATGGAGAGAAAGTGAAGGCAAGAATCAAGGAAGAGAAATTTGGAAAGAAGAAAAGAGGAGAAGACACATGGCATGCAAAAGAGGACAAAAAGGAAGGAAATCCAACTAAAAGAGAGAGATTTGAAAATCATAAAACACGTGGATCAAAGCCAAGGAGAGATAATGGCCATTCTGGAAAAGGGCAGCACAAATAGATGGAGTAATTAAATAAAACAAATCACTGGAGAGAGAAAGAAAGGATGGTATGCAGAAAAGAAGGGATACTTTTCAAAACAAAGAGATACGATGCATTAAAATAAAGAATATTGAAAACAGAGATTGAATCATCAATTCCAGCGAGAGAAATATTCTAAAAACCCCCTTACGTGTTGTGGAGAGAGGCTCTGGACCTGAGGAGACCACCGACGCCAAGCTTGAGAATTCTCCTTCTTCTATTATTTTTATTGCATTATTTTCTATGAACACAATTATTGTTAATTTATTTTTAATTATGTCTCGTAGCTAAACTTTTTAATCTTGGTTAGGACGATAGTATTTGTTGCGTTATTTTGCTACGATCTTGGTTTGTTTTTGCGATTATCTATTGAACAATTATTCGTGAAATTTACTTGCTAAGTCAGATCATATCGATAGATAGGTTGACTATTCATATTTATATTGTATCGATAGATAGATATAAATTTTAGATGCATGAATAACTAATTGAATTACTTTGTTACAACGTGGTTAACATTAATTTGATTGGCAATAAGAATCGCACATATAGGAAATTCAATCTTAGTCGCATTCTTTCAAGGTATAAAGAAATTCTAATATGAATTTATCTAGGCAATTCGAAAGAATCCTAGAAAATCTTTTTATTCTTGCTGTTTTTTAGATAATGCTGCAGAGCATTACCAGAGCATTAGTAGCAGAATCATCGTAACAAAGAAATCGATCATAGCCAAGGCTTTCTTTTATCGTATTTATCTCGTTTACTCTGATTTATTTTGTTTCATCGCAATTCTGAATTTAATTATATTTATTTTCATTTAAAATCTCAATATTTTTATAAGATTTTTATAGCAATTTATTACCAATTGAAAATATCCTCGTGGGATCGATACTTTACTTATTCTATTACTTCGTTAGCGACACGTGCACTTGCGTGTAAGTGTGTAAAACCACTAACATCTGTACGCACATCTCGTTTGTCTCTATCAGATGTATACCATATTCCTAGTCTAACCTTAAATCTTGCATCTGTTGGTCAATTGTGTGATTCTGGTCTCTCAGTTCTTTTTACTTCTACCAATTGTTGTGTTCAGGACCTGCAATCTCAGAAGGTGATTGGGACAGGCCGTAGGGAAGGGGGACTCTATGTTTTGGATGAGCTCAAAGTATCAGATGTTGCTGCCTCTAGTGTGGATTTGTCGTCTTTTCGTTGAGTAATTCGTCTTCTGATTTTTATCTTTGGCATTCTCGTTTGGGTCATGTTTCTGCGTCTCGTTTAAAGTTTTTGTTGTCTACAGGAGTTTTAGGTAATTTAGCCAGTCATGATATTTCCGATTGTCGCGGTTGTAAACTGGCTAAATTTTCAGCCTTGCCTTTTATAAAAGTATCTCTTTTTCCATTGCGCCATTTGATCTTGTGCATTCTGATGTGTGGGGACCCTCTCCTGTTTCCACCAAAGGGGGTTCCAGATATTATGTTTCATTCATTGATGATTTCACTCGTTATACTTGGGTTTATCTTATGAAACACCGGTCTGATTTCTTTACCATATTCAGTAACTTTAGAGCTCTTGTGAAAACCCAACACTCCTCTGTCATTAAACGTTTCGGTGTGATTTGGGGGGGTGAATACACTTCTAACAATTTTTCTCAGTTACTTGCTTCTGATGGGACTATCCACGAAACCTCGTGTACAGACACTCCTCAACAAAATGGTGTTGCTGAAAGGAAACATCGCCATCTTGTTGAAACAGCTCGTTCGTTTTTGTTGTCAGCCGAGGTTCCTAGTGAGTTTTGGGGGGAGGCAGTACTTACAGCTGCTCATGTGATCAATAGAATTCCAATATCTCATCATTCAGGTTTGTCCCCTTTTGAAAAGTTATATGGTTATTCACCTGATTATTCTTCGTTGCGCGTCTCGGTTGTACTTGCTTTGTTCTCCGACACATGTTGAGCGTAATAAACTGTCTCCTCGGTCCGCCTTATGTGTCTTTTTGGGTTATGGTGTTGGTCAAAGGGATATCGTTGTTTTGATCCAGTTAGTCAAAAACTGTATGTTTCACGTCATGTTGTGTTTTTAGAGCATATTTCCTTCTTTTCTGTTCCTGCTAGTTCTCATCATATGACATAGTCAGATTTAGTTCGTATTGATCCTTTCGATGCTGACCATGACGAAGTTCTATCTGATACTTTGGTTCATGAGGCATCCACCTCCCATGCCCCTGCTCCTACGACCACCCAGTTGTCGGATGAGATTGCGGATGATCCTCCTCTGCGTCAGTCTACTCGAACTCGTAAGTCTACTAAACTTCCTGATTTTGAGTACTCTTCTTATTCTACTTCCTTTGCTTCCTTTGTTGTCTCTGTTCATCATCTTTCTGAGCCTTTGTCTATAGAGAGGCAGTTCGTGATCCCCTTTGGCAGGCTGCTATGGCTGAGGAACTTACTGCTCTACACCAGACTCATACATGAGATTTGGTTTCGCTGCCGTTCGGAAACATACCATTGGTTCTCGTTGGGTCTACAAGATTAAAACCAAATCCGATGGATTTATTGAACGATACAAGGCCCGACTTGTGCTAAAGGCTATTCCAAGAGTATGGCATGGATTATGAAGAAACTTTGCCCCTGTTGCAAAAATGACTACTGTTCGCACTCTTATTGCAGTTGCTTCTGTTTGCCGATGGAGAATATCTCAGATGGATGTCAAGAATGCCTTCTTGAATGGCGATCTTCATGAAGAAGTTTATATGACGCCTCCCTCCCGGTGTAGCTCATCAGCCTGGTGAAGTTTGCAAGCTTTGCAAAGCTCTTTATGGTCTCAAACAAGCACCACGTGCCTGGTTTGAGAAGTTTTCCATTGTGATCACTTCGTTTGGCTTTCTTCCTAGTCACCATGATTCGGCGTATTTGTCAAGCGTACAACGGCAGGTCGTATTCTATTATCCTTGTATGTTGATGACATGATAATTTCTGGTGATGATTATGAATAGTATTGAGTCTTTGAAGTCTGAGTTGGCACGTTGCTTCGCTATGAAAGACTTAGGTATGTTACGGTATTTTTTGGGAATTGAGGTTGCCTATTCTCCAAAAGGCTATCTCTTATCTCAATCAAGTATATAGCTGATTTGTTTGAGCGTGCTCGACTCACTGACAACAGGGACTGTTGATACTCCCCTTGAGACTAATGCTAGATACTCTCCGTCGGATGGCACTCCTTTGACAGATTCCAGTCTGTATCGTACTATTGTAGGCAGTTTGGTTTATCTTACTGTGACTCGCCCCGACATTGCGCATGCTGTTCATGTGGTTAGTCAGTTTGTCACTGCTCCTACTACAGTTCATTGGGCTGCCGTTCTTCGTATTCTCAGGTACCTTCGGGGCACCCAGTTTCATAGTCTCTTGTTCCCTTCTACGTCTTCGTTAGAGCTACGTGCTTATTCTGATGCGATTGGGCTGGTGATCCTACGGATCGCAAATCGACCACTGGATTTTGTATTTTTCTTGGTGACTCGCTTATTTCGTGGAAGAGCAAGAAACCAGATGTCATTTCTCGTTCTTCTACTGAAGCAGAGTTCGTGCCATGGCCTCGACTACCTATGAAATTGTTTGGTTACGCCGGTTGGCTTGCTGATATGGGTTTCTCTTTGTCACCCTACTCCGTTACATTGTGATAATCAGAGTGCTATTCAAATTACCGCAATCCAGTTTTTCATGAGCGAACAAACATATCGAGATTGATTGTCATGTCACTCGCCACCACCTACAGATCGGCACCATCACATTGCCATTCGTTTCTTCTCATCTGCAAATTGCTGATAGTTTTACCAAAGCACTCTCGACTTCGCGCTTCCCGTTTCTTGTCTGACAACTCTCAATGCTTATCGCTGTAGCATCATGAGTTTGAGGGGGAATATTAGTTATATTATATTTATTAGTGTCTAAGGATATTTTAGTCTATTACCTTCATTGTAAACCTTATAAACCCTTTGTATATTCTTATTTGCTAATTGATCTAATGCGAAATCCTATTCTCTAGTTCTTCAAGCATACATTACTACTACGTATTATGAGTAAATTTAATTATTGGCAAATTAGATAAGAGTGATGCTTATTACTCTATTATCTACTATCTTAAAATACTTGTTTGAAGTAATTAAACAATGATTGATGCATTTATGTAATAATTAGTTAATTATTACATTAATTACACTCTTGACAAGTTAGTAATATATTTAAAAAAATAAAATAAGAGAGTAAAAATAACATTATTAATCATATAATGAGTAGCTTCATCTCCAATTAAGTTAAATATTTAGCGATTTTTTTAGTAATTAAAGTATTTTTAGTATTAATTATTTGTTTTTTTAATATATATACCAATTATTATTTGACACGTTAATAGTTTTTTTCAAGAGGTTTACTGAGAAGGTGAACAAATTTTTTTTTTTTTCAAGATATTTGATAAGCTCTCAATGCGGACCTTTGTTACAAAAAGGCCAATTAGAAATTCATAACGTAGCCCTTAGTGGGCATTATAACGAAGCCCTGAAAGCTTAGATCTCAAATCTATCGGTACAATTACAATCTCTCGCTGCAAAGTGCAAACTACAAGCACAAGACACCTCTTTATCTGTCTTCCCCGGGGAGATTCTGTGCAGCTGAATCTCTCTATGCGTGGAAATCCATTTCTGAGTTGACGCTATGGTTTGTATTCTTAAAGCTACCATTGATGACTTTCTAGTTCTAACAATGGAAGCATGCTTTCCGCCTCAGAATTTAATTGCCTAATATATATATATATATATATATATATATTAAAAAATTAGAAATAGTAATTATATGAATAAGCAACTGGGTCCCACAAGCACAAGCACAAATATGAAAGGCCCAACAAAAATCAGACAAAACGACCACGTTCGTGGTCTTCCTCTTCAACCTGATTTCTGCAAAATCAATTTCTTCCTTCTTCATTGTAAAAATACAGGGTTTATTTTAAAATAAACCTTAAAGTTTTGATTTTTTTAAAAAAAACCTCAAATTTTACTATTCATAAAAAAAAATCTCAAAATTTGATAAATAAGCAATTTGAACCTCAGAGGGGATGGGGAGGCCGTCCTCTCCAGAGAGTACGGCTGATCCAGCTGGACCGGCTCTACTTTATGATTTTATTTAAAATTTTATTTTATTTAACCCTAAAAATAATTAACTAAAATTACAATAAATCATACAAATGTTATTAAATCACGAAATGTTTACCATATGTAGAATAAATTATGAAAAGGTAATCTAAAAATTTTCGTGATTTTCTAACATTTGCACGATTTATTATAATTTAACTCTAAAATAATTAACTAAAATTACAATAAATCGTACAAGTGTTATAAAATCATCAAAATTTTCAGATTATTTTCTTATGATTTGGTCTACATATGGTAAACATTTTATGATTTAATAACACTTGTACGGTTTATTGTAATTTTAGTTAATTATTTAAGTATCAAATTACAACAACTCGTGGAAGTGTTAGAAAATCACGAAAATAGTGAGATTCTCTTCCCATAATGTTATCTACATATGATAATATTTCGTGATTTAATAACATTTGAACTATTTATTATAATTTTAGTTAACTATTTAAGGGTTAAATACAATAAATTATGCGAGTTTTAGAAAATCATGCAAAATTTCAGATTCTCTTCCCATTATTTTATCTACAAATGGAAAATATTTCGTGATTTAATAACACTTAGTATTATTTATTGTAAATTTAGTTAATTATTTTAAGGTTAAATTACAATAAATTGAGTAAGTGTTAAAAAAATCACAGAAATTTTCAGATTCTCTTTAATGATTTGGTTTACATATGGTAAAATTTCATGATTTTATAACATTTATATGATTTATTGTAATTTTAATAAATTATTTTAGAGTTAAATCATAATAAATGGTGCAAGTGTTAGAAAATCACAAAAAATTTTATATTATCTTTCCATGGTTTATTCTACATATGATAAAAATTTCGTAATTTAATAACACTGGTATGATTTATTGTAATTTTTATTAATTATTTTTAAGGTTAAATAAAATAAAATTTTAAATAAAATTATAGAGTACGGCTGGTCTAGCTGGACCAGCCGTACTCTCTGGAGAGTACGGCCTCCCCACCCCCTTCCGAGGTTTAAATTATTTATTTATCAAACTTTGAAGTTTTTTGTATGAACAGTAATTTTAAAGTTTAAAAAAAAAAAAAAACAAATCTTTAAGGTTTATTTTAAAATAAACCCTAACATATACTCTCTCTCCCCACACTCCCCCTTTTCTCTCTCTCATCTGCTACATCGTCCTTCTCTCTCTTAACTTCCGTACTTCATTGGTGGGGTGGGCCTCGGAGGGACCCTTTATACATGGTTCTGCTGCGGCAGTAAATGGCTCATGGTTTGTTGTGGCAATAATGGCACAACCACCAATAATGCGTCGTCTCCTTCCCTTCTTTTCGATCTCTTAGAAAAGCATCGGCTTCAGAAGCAAAAAGGATTACAGCGTTATTCCAAAGATTCCATAGTTTCCAAATGACAAAGAAAGGCTCTTCATTTACTAATCTTTCCCACTCCCAAATCACACCTCACAAGCAACGTGAAAAGAGGTCTCATCTTCTCAATTACTCTCCTTCCTCCAGACGAACTCAATGGCCGAAGGAATCATCATCCCCGTTTTTGCAGACCTCCTTTCCAAATTGGGTTCTACTGCTTTGCAAGAGATTGCACTGATCTATGGTGTAGAGGAGGAGCTTGCCAAGCTCAAGGACACTTTTTGTGCTATGCAGTCGGTGCTTCTTGACGCTGAGCAGAAGGGAGACCGAAGTCCTCCGTCAAGGATTGGCTTGGGAAGCTCAAGGATGCCGCTTACGATGCTGATGACTTACTCGACGAATTGTCCTACGAAACTCTGAGGCGACAAGTGATTTCGAGGGATAAGGTACGCATTTTCTTCTCCCAACATGAGCTTGCTTTTCCTGCGAAAATGGTCCGCAAGATTAAGAAACTTAGGCAGAGACTGGAGCTTATAGCAGCTGATAGAACCCAGTTCCACTTCTCAGAAACAATACCTGATCGATCTAGGACAAAGGATAGAGAGTATACTCACTCCTTTGTTCGCCAAGAGGAAATGATTGGGAGGGATGAAGAAAAAGAAGAAATTGTGAAGCGTCTGCTGAAATCAATGAAAAACAGGACGTGTCAGTAGATGCAATAGTGGGTGTGGGAGGATTGGGAAAGACTATGCTTGCGAAGTCTG
The DNA here is from genome assembly GCA_022432975.1 of Begonia masoniana. Classification (NCBI taxonomy): domain Eukaryota; kingdom Viridiplantae; phylum Streptophyta; class Magnoliopsida; order Cucurbitales; family Begoniaceae; genus Begonia; species Begonia masoniana. The sequence goes on from CM039510.1 coordinate 32,406,466, forward strand.
TAATCACCATAAGAGAGTGAAAGATGCCTTTGATTTGAGATCTGGGTGGGCATCATCTGAAATAGTGATCTGAAAATAAAGTGGGGAAAACATTAGAAGCAGAGCTCAAAACAAGGACATATGGGTTGAGATGGAGTTTTTGCAAAGGGGCCCTTCGAGACCAAATTGATGAGAAGAAGTACCTTTCGTGCTGGATGATTTGTGGAAACGAAACGGTGAAGTGGGCAGAGTTGAAAAGGTTGTTGAGGGGAGTGCAAAAGGAAAGTTAAGGATTCTCACGCACTCACTCGCCAGCGAATAAGGTGCTGAGGTTTTGAAGCAATTCCCCCTAAATTTTAAAGGGAATTGCTCTGAAAGCAATTCGTGGATATTGTTCGAAACAATGGCCTTTCAAAGAAGGTGAAGAACCAGAGAGCCCAAAACAAGAAGAATCGCGGAACGAAATGCAAGAACTGTAGGGGTCCCACTGTTATAAGGACCATAGGACGATTATTGCACTCAACTTTAAATTCGGAAGTTGAATGGTTTGGTCTGTCAAGACCAGTGAGCTTTCAACAATCACACAGCAAGAAAATGAGCGACTCAGTGCTTAACAAACTCAGTACAATCACCTTCCTCTCATTTGAAGCCATGTTTTGAGTTATTGTTCGTGTTCCAAAAGATTAACGGTTTGCGAAAGATGAAATGATTATTTGGGTGGCCGAAGGTTTGTCCCAATCACAAGGTGAGAATGAATGCTTAGGGTGGGCAATGAGTTTTTATGGAGTTGATATGGAGCCCGTCTGATTTTCCACAGATGTACAAAGGAGAAATACATATGGTGAGTCAAAGGATTGCCAAATGCCACGATCTCAGCCATGATCATAGCACGATTAGTGGACAGGCAAGAGTGTTTTTAATCTCGTTCAGATATTAAGATGTGATAGGAATACCCGCACAGCACTTACTCAGGCGCACTTCACGGCCAATCACGCAGAATCGGTCGGAATCCGGTCGCAACCCTCCGCGGTCAGAACCTTCGGCTCGAGGTATTCCACATCATGGTGGGTCACCTTCCCACCAGCAACAGGGTTTTAATCCCACTAATTTCACCATGGGGGGATTTGAACCTGCACCTCTACCTTGTGGGTAGTTAGTGGTCCTTTAACCAAGTGTTCCATGGAAACACCTTGGTTTAAAGGCCTCTACCCACAAGGAGAGGTGCAGGGTTCAAATCACCCCATGGTGAAATTATGGGATTAACAACCCTGGTTGCTGGTGGTGGATGGGACCCACCATGATGGGAATACACGACCGAGGGGTTGACCGGCCGGAGGGTTCTGACCGGGTTCCGACCGAGAAATCGGCGGATGGCCGAGTGAAGTGCACTGAGTGAAGTGAGGTGCGGGTATTATATAATAAACAGCGCATGCTTTTATGATGGATACGCAACGCACTTCATCAGCGCGGACATTCACTCGGCCAAGCCGCCGAATCGGCGGAACTCCGGTAAAGAACCCTCCGCGGTCAGAACCTCTCGTAGAGTATGCCATCATGGTGGGTCCCATTCCCCATCATGGCAACAGGGTTTTAATCCCCAATAATTTACAATGGGGGGATTGAACTGCAACCTCTACCTTGTGGGTAGCGTTCAGAGGTCCTTTAACCAGCCGCCTTTTTTACTGCTAGGAATACCCGCAACGAACTTCACTCAGCGGCACTTCACTCGGCCAATCCGCGAATCGGTCGGACTACGGTAGAACCTCCGCCGGTCAGAAACTCGGTCGAGGATTCCATCATGGTGGGTCCATTTCCCCACCAGACAAAAAGGGTGTTTAATCCCAAAATGTCCACCATGGGGGAGTTGAAACGGACCTCTACCTTGTGGGTAGAGGTCCTTTAACAAGTGTGCCCATGGAACACTTGGTTAATGACCTTACCCAAAGGTAGAGTTTGCAGGGTTCAAATCCCCCCATGGTGACAAGATTGGGGATTAAAAACCCCTGTTGCTGGTGGGGAATGGGGACCACCATGATGGGAAATACTCGACCGAGGGTTTGACCGGCGGAGGGTCTGAACGGAGTTTCGACGACGATTCGGCGGATGGCGAGTGAAAGTGCCAAGAGTGAAGTGCGGGTGCGGGTATTCCTATCTAGAATGCAATGAACGAACTCGATCGAGTGCATTGGATTGTGGTGGACCGAATCCAACAGTGGTCTGTACTTGTTACATCACAAACCAAACCATATAAATTAAGGACATTTTTATCGTCGGAACATGGTGGGATTATAGGTTAGTTGCGAGCTAAATGAAATGAATTGAAAGCCCTATATATCATAATTAAATAGCTACGAAGTTTTGGCTTTACGTGGTTGTGTATGAAAAAAAGTACTATTTTCAATTGGTCTGATAAAGCACTAAGATTTCTTGGTCTTTCAGGCCAAATGGCAGTTAGAGGCTTCCCAAAGTTCAAGAACTAAATTGATAATTTGCAAAACTCTAAATATTAGTTATTGTCATCTTTGGAAAGAACTACCAGGATTATCGGAAGTATTATTCAACTGAGATTCTTGAGCTTTCCTGTAATGAGTTAATAGAAAGGCTCCCGGATTCTACATCTAAATTGTGCAATTGCCGAAAATTTGATTCTCAACGACTTTACCGTCTCAGTTTTAGAATTACAAGAAAATATAGGTAATATGGTAGACTCTGAGGTTCTCATCTTCGCGGTAATTTCAAGATAAAATTGCTTTCCGATCAATTGCTAAGTCGGCAGAAATTGCATTTATAAATTGGAAGGTTGTGATTCTAAGAGAATTGCCAAGAGATTGTTTTAATCTAGTAAAACCTAAAGGCATCTGGATCTTGAATACTGTGATGGATTGAGAAGATCTGCCACTTGGACTAAATAAGTGACTAGTTTTCATACTTGAACTTATATGCAGTGGGATCCCGGTCGGTGTCTTCTGAGATAGTGGGTTGTGGCAAGCTTAATACCTTACAAACATTAAGGGGAAGATTGTTATACGAGATTTACATCACTGGGAGATTCGTCCAAGTAACTCTGTAAACTTGAAATGATTTCACGGAGTTCGTGATTGGATTTTACAGTGTTCAATCGAAAACCTAAACCTGTTGGTTGTAATTTTGTTTGAGTCAACTAGATTAATCACCAAGACAGGCATGAATTACACAAAAGTTGTAATTAGTTGAAACAAATGATAAATGTGAGGACGGAGTTTAATACTGGAATCCAAACGGAATCCGCCTCAGAAAAAGGCAAAATCTCAAACTAATCTTCTCTCCCAAAACCTAATCCCCCATTTTCAGCCCTTTCTGTTTTTGTTTTATTAAATAATAATATTTAATTACACCAAATATATGTATGTGTTGCTCTTAGCTAGCAGTCCCTCAATACGAGAAATAATTGGGAAATGTCCATATAACCCACAAACCGAGAGATAATAATGTAATAATATTCACTTGTTTTTAGACAATAATGTAATTTCACTTTTTTAAGCATAAAAAATCGAGATCTTTCTTCTACTTTCCTCTTTGGGTATTTCCCATTCCTATCCGCCATTGTTGCGAAGCTTATTCTGTATTGATTGAATTGCAGGACCTGGCTGTTCATCTCTCGCTTACGAGCAATGCAACTATGCAAGAACTTGTCCATTAACGAGTATAATTAACATTACATGTTAGAAATAATGTGTACTATAAAAATAGATAGTAAAATTTGAACGTAAGCATTATTAGTTATATTATATTTATTAGTGTCTAAGGATATTTTAGTCTATTTACTTTTCATCGTAAACCTTATAAACCCTTTGTATATTCTTATTTGCTAATTGATCTAATGCGAAACCCTATTCTCTATTTCTTCATGGTATCAGAGCCACCCTATAGATTTGTTTGATGTTTTGAGAGACTGTTAATCCAGTCTATAGTTATTGGGGATCGAATTGCATTCTCGGATTTGAAAAGAAAAAGGGAAGAGTTTTTCGGATTTTCGGATTTTCGGAATTTTAGGAGCAGCGAAACGAGAATTGCGATTACTAGAGTTTCCGCTGTTGGATTGTCGTGAAATTTTGACAGCTACTTTGCAACATATAGAGGTACATTATGAACGGTGGAGATTGTTTTATTCCCTGATTTGTTTTATTCTGTCAATTTTGGATCTTTCGACTCTGTTGATTTGGTTATTTGGGGATTTCAAATTCTGTTGATTCAAGGATTTGGATTTGGGGATTTGTCTTTGTGTCTCTTTCATTATGGGCTAGTCGTAAGGATGATTCCCTTCAGTCGATTAGTATTCAATTGGATGGTAAAAACTACACGTATTGGAGCTATGTTATGAAGAATTTTTTGCGTGGAAAATCTATGTGGAGCTATGTTACAGGTGTGCGGGTTAAATCTACAAACGACAAGGCAAACGATTATGCGGCCTTGGTCGACAATTGGGAGACTGATAATTCGAAGATTATTACGTGGATTAACAATTCTGTTACTCACTCCATTGGTGTTTAGTTGGCTAAGTATGAGACGGCTCAAGAGGTATGGGATCATCTGGCTAAATTGTATACGCAGTCTAATTTTGCCAAACAGTATCAATTGGAGTCAGATATTCGCGCACTTCAGCAGAATGATATGAGTATCCAAGAGTTTTATTCTGCCATGACTAATCTCTGGGATCAGTTGGCTCTCACTGAGTCTGCAGAGCTGCGAGCATTTGAACCGTATATTTCTCGTAGAGAAGCACAACGTCTGGTAGAGATTTTGATGGCCCTTCGGAATGATTTCGAGGGATTGCGTGGGACAATTTTACATCGTTCTCCTCTTCCGTCTGTTGATTCAGTGGTTAATGAACTCTTAGCAGAGGAGATTCGGCTTAAGTCTAAGGTCGATAAGGTGTCTGTCACATCTACAACTCCATCCGTCTTTGTTGCTCCTCAACAGTCTCTGCCTAGCAACCAAAACAGACCATCTTCTAAGGTCTCTCCGGATGAATGTGCTTTTTGCAAGGGGAAAGGTCATTGGAAGGCTCAGTGTCCAAAATTGTTGAGTAAAGGCAAACAACAACAGCAGCAACGACCACCGCAACAACACGCCCACCGCAGACTGCTCCATGGACATATCGCCCACCTCAGTCCAACAATGCAGTTGCTGCCCCCGTCTTTGGATCCATATATGTTTGAGCAGTTTCAGCAGTACCTTACTTCACAGCCTCATGCCATGTCAGCCTCCTCTCCTAAAGGTTTGTCTTTGTCTACTAATTCAGGTAAATCGTCTTCCTTATGGATCTTAGATTTAGGTGCTTCTCATCATATGTCTCCTGATATTGATTCTTTTACGTCTGTTACTTCTGCTCCCTCTTTGTCTGTCATGACCGCCGATGGTACTCCAATGCCATTGGTAGGAATTGGCTCTGTTGATGACTCTTATTTTAGAGTCATTTTATGCAATTTTACATAAGAAAATTTATGTGAATTGAGTGATTGCAATAATAAATGGGTATGAATTATTACAATTGTCATGTAATGCTGCAGCATTAGTGTTTTTATTCAATCTGATGTATTTAATGTCAATTCTCTATTAAAAACACATTTTTCTCCATTATATCAAATTTTATATTTTCATAATTGAATGTTATTTTTATAGTAGGAAATTCGAATTCAAATGCTGAGATTTATGGAGAGAAAGTGAAGGCAAGAATCAAGGAAGAGAAATTTGGAAAGAAGAAAAGAGGAGAAGACACATGGCATGCAAAAGAGGACAAAAAGGAAGGAAATCCAACTAAAAGAGAGAGATTTGAAAATCATAAAACACGTGGATCAAAGCCAAGGAGAGATAATGGCCATTCTGGAAAAGGGCAGCACAAATAGATGGAGTAATTAAATAAAACAAATCACTGGAGAGAGAAAGAAAGGATGGTATGCAGAAAAGAAGGGATACTTTTCAAAACAAAGAGATACGATGCATTAAAATAAAGAATATTGAAAACAGAGATTGAATCATCAATTCCAGCGAGAGAAATATTCTAAAAACCCCCTTACGTGGTTGTGGAGAGAGGCTCTGGACCTGAGGAGACCACCGACGCCAAGCTTGAGAATTCTCCTTCTTCTATTATTTTTATTGCATTATTTTCTATGAACACAATTATTGTTAATTTATTTTTAATTATGTCTCGTAGCTAAACTTTTTAATCTTGGTTAGGACGATAGTATTTGTTGCGTTATTTTGCTACGATCTTGGTTTGTTTTTGCGATTATCTATTGAACAATTATTCGTGAAATTTACTTGCTAAGTCAGATCATATCGATAGATAGGTTGACTATTCATATTTATATTGTATCGATAGATAGATATAAATTTTAGATGCATGAATAACTAATTGAATTACTTTGTTACAACGTGGTTAACATTAATTTGATTGGCAATAAGAATCGCACCTATAGGAAATTCAATCTTAGTCGCATTCTTCAAGGTATAAAGAAATTCTAATATGAATTTATCTAGGCAATTCGAAAGAATCCTAGAAATCTTTTTATTCTTGCTGTTTTTTAGATAATGCTGCAGAGCATTACCAGAGCATTAGTAGCAGAATCATCGTAACAAAGAAATCGATCATAGCCAAGGCTTTCTTTTATCGTATTTATCTCGTTTACTCTGATTTATTTTGTTTCATCGCAATTCTGAATTTAATTATATTTATTTTCATTTAAAATCTCAATATTTTATAAGATTTTTATAGCAATTATTACCAATTGAAAATATCCTCGTGGGATCGATACTTTACTTATTCTATTACTTCGTTAGCGACACGTGCACTTGCGTGTAAGTGTGTAAAACCACTAACATCTGTACGCACATCTCGTTTGTCTCTATCAGATGTATACCATATTCCTAGTCTAACCTTAAATCTTGCATCTGTTGGTCAATTGTGTGATTCTGGTCTCTCAGTTCTTTTTACTTCTACCAATTGTTGTGTTCAGGACCTGCAATCTCAGAAGGTGATTGGGACAGGCCGTAGGGAAGGGGGACTCTATGTTTTGGATGAGCTCAAAGTATCAGATGTTGCTGCCTCTAGTGTGGATTTGTCGTCTTTTCGTTTGAGTAATTCGTCTTCTGATTTTTATCTTTGGCATTCTCGTTTGGGTCATGTTTCTGCGTCTCGTTTAAAGTTTTTGTTGTCTACAGGAGTTTTAGGTAATTTAGCCAGTCATGATATTTCCGATTGTCGCGGTTGTAAACTGGCTAAATTTTCAGCCTTGCCTTTTTATAAAAGTATCTCTTTTTCCATTGCGCCATTTGATCTTGTGCATTCTGATGTGTGGGGACCCTCTCCTGTTTCCACCAAAGGGGGTTCCAGATATTATGTTTCATTCATTGATGATTTCACTCGTTATACTTGGGTTTATCTTATGAAACACCGGTCTGATTTCTTTACCATATTCAGTAACTTTAGAGCTCTTGTGAAAACCCAACACTCCTCTGTCATTAAACGTTTTCGGTGTGATTTGGGGGGTGAATACACTTCTAACAATTTTTCTCAGTTACTTGCTTCTGATGGGACTATCCACGAAACCTCGTGTACAGACACTCCTCAACAAAATGGTGTTGCTGAAAGGAAACATCGCCATCTTGTTGAAACAGCTCGTTCGTTTTTGTTGTCAGCCGAGGTTCCTAGTGAGTTTTGGGGGGAGGCAGTACTTACAGCTGCTCATGTGATCAATAGAATTCCAATATCTCATCATTCAGGTTTGTCCCCTTTTGAAAAGTTATATGGTTATTCACCTGATTATTCTTCGTTGCGCGTCTTCGGTTGTACTTGCTTTGTTCTCCGACCACATGTTGAGCGTAATAAACTGTCTCCTCGGTCCGCCTTATGTGTCTTTTTGGGTTATGGTGTTGGTCAAAAGGGATATCGTTGTTTTGATCCAGTTAGTCAAAAACTGTATGTTTCACGTCATGTTGTGTTTTTAGAGCATATTTCCTTCTTTTCTGTTCCTGCTAGTTCTCATCATATGACATAGTCAGATTTAGTTCGTATTGATCCTTTCGATGCTGACCATGACGAAGTTCTATCTGATACTTTGGTTCATGAGGCATCCACCTCCCATGCCCCTGCTCCTACGACCACCCAGTTGTCGGATGAGATTGCGGATGATCCTCCTCTGCGTCAGTCTACTCGAACTCGTAAGTCTACTAAACTTCCTGATTTTGAGTACTCTTCTTATTCTACTTCCTTTGCTTCCTTTGTTGTCTCTGTTCATCATCTTTCTGAGCCTTTGTCCTATAGAGAGGCAGTTCGTGATCCCCTTTGGCAGGCTGCTATGGCTGAGGAACTTACTGCTCTACACCAGACTCATACATGAGATTTGGTTTCGCTGCCGTTCGGAAAACATACCATTGGTTCTCGTTGGGTCTACAAGATTAAAACCAAATCCGATGGATTTATTGAACGATACAAGGCCCGACTTGTTGCTAAAGGCTATTCCCAAGAGTATGGCATGGATTATGAAGAAACTTTTGCCCCTGTTGCAAAAATGACTACTGTTCGCACTCTTATTGCAGTTGCTTCTGTTTGCCGATGGAGAATATCTCAGATGGATGTCAAGAATGCCTTCTTGAATGGCGATCTTCATGAAGAAGTTTATATGACGCCTCCTCCCGGTGTAGCTCATCAGCCTGGTGAAGTTTGCAAGCTTTGCAAAGCTCTTTATGGTCTCAAACAAGCACCACGTGCCTGGTTTGAGAAGTTTTCCATTGTGATCACTTCGTTTGGCTTTCTTCCTAGTCACCATGATTCGGCGTTATTTGTCAAGCGTACAACGGCAGGTCGTATTCTATTATCCTTGTATGTTGATGACATGATAATTTCTGGTGATGATTATGATAGTATTGAGTCTTTGAAGTCTGAGTTGGCACGTTGCTTCGCTATGAAAGACTTAGGTATGTTACGGTATTTTTTGGGAATTGAGGTTGCCTATTCTCCAAAAGGCTATCTCTTATCTCAATCAAAGTATATAGCTGATTTGTTTGAGCGTGCTCGACTCACTGACAACAGGACTGTTGATACTCCCCTTGAGACTAATGCTAGATACTCTCCGTCGGATGGCACTCCTTTGACAGATTCCAGTCTGTATCGTACTATTGTAGGCAGTTTGGTTTATCTTACTGTGACTCGCCCCGACATTGCGCATGCTGTTCATGTGGTTAGTCAGTTTGTCACTGCTCCTACTACAGTTCATTGGGCTGCCGTTCTTCGTATTCTCAGGTACCTTCGGGGCACCCAGTTTCATAGTCTCTTGTTCCCTTCTACGTCTTCGTTAGAGCTACGTGCTTATTCTGATGCGGATTGGGCTGGTGATCCTACGGATCGCAAATCGACCACTGGATTTTGTATTTTTCTTGGTGACTCGCTTATTTCGTGGAAGAGCAAGAAACAAGATGTCATTTCTCGTTCTTCTACTGAAGCAGAGTATCGTGCCATGGCCTCGACTACCTATGAAATTGTTTGGTTACGCCGGTTGCTTGCTGATATGGGTATTTCTCTTTGTCACCCTACTCCGTTACATTGTGATAATCAGAGTGCTATTCAAATTACACGCAATCCAGTTTTTCATGAGCGAACAAAACATATCGAGATTGATTGTCATGTCACTCGCCACCACCTACAGATCGGCACCATCACATTGCCATTCGTTTCTTCTCATCTGCAAATTGCTGATATGTTTACCAAAGCACTCTCGACTTCGCGCTTCCGTTTCTTGTCTGACAAACTCTCAATGCTTATCGCTGTAGCATCATGAGTTTGAGGGGGAATATTAGTTATATTATATTTATTAGTGTCTAAGGATATTTTAGTCTATTTACCTTTCATTGTAAACCTTATAAACCCTTTGTATATTCTTATTTGCTAATTGATCTAATGCGAAATCCTATTCTCTATTTCTTCAAGCATAACATTACTACTACGTAATTATGAGTAAATTTAATTATTGGCAAATTAGATAAGAGTGATGCTATTTACTCTATTATTCTACTATCTTAAAATACTTGTTTGAAGTAATTAAACAATGATTGATGCATTTAATGTAATAAATTAGTTAATTTATTACATTAATTACACTCTTGACAAGTTAGTAATATATTTAAAAAAATAAAATAAGAGAGTAAAAATAACATTATTAATCATATAATGAGTAGCTTCATCTCCAATTAAGTTAAATATTTAGCGATTTTTTTAGTAATTAAAGTATTTTTAGTATTAATTATTTGTTTTTTTAATATATATACCAATTATTATTTGACACGTTAATAGTTTTTTTCAAGAGGTTTACTGAGAAGGTGAACAAATTTTTTTTTTTTTCAAGATATTTGATAAGCTCTCAATGCGGACCTTTGTTACAAAAAGGCCAATTAGAAATTCATAACGTAGCCCTTAGTGGGCATTATAACGAAGCCCTGAAAGCTTAGATCTCAAATCTATCGGTACAATTACAATCTCTCGCTGCAAAGTGCAAACTACAAGCACAAGACACCTCTTTATCTGTCTTCCCCGGGGAGATTCTGTGCAGCTGAATCTCTCTATGCGTGGAAATCCATTTCTGAGTTGACGCTATGGTTTGTATTCTTAAAGCTACCATTGATGACTTTCTAGTTCTAACAATGGAAAGCAATGCCTTACCGCCTCAGAATTTAATTGCCTAATATATATATATATATATATATATATTAAAAAATTAGAAATAGTAATTATATGAATAAGCAACTGGGTCCACAAGCACAAGCACAAATATGAAAGGCCCAACAAAAATCAGACAAAACGACCACGTTCGTGGTCTTCCTCTTCAACCTGATTTCTGCAAAATCAATTTCTTCCTTCTTCATTGTAAAAATACAGGGTTTATTTTAAAATAAACCTTAAAGTTTTGATTTTTTTAAAAAAAACCTCAAATTTTACTATTCATAAAAAAAAATCTCAAAATTTGATAAATAAGCAATTTGAACCTCAGAGGGGATGGGGAGGCCGTCCTCTCCAGAGAGTACGGCTGATCCAGCTGGACCGGCTCTACTTTATGATTTTATTTAAAATTTTATTTTATTTAACCCTAAAAATAATTAACTAAAATTACAATAAATCATACAAATGTTATTAAATCACGAAATGTTTACCATATGTAGAATAAATTATGAAAAGGTAATCTAAAAATTTTCGTGATTTTCTAACATTTGCACGATTTATTATAATTTAACTCTAAAATAATTAACTAAAATTACAATAAATCGTACAAGTGTTATAAAATCATCAAAATTTTCAGATTATTTTCTTATGATTTGGTCTACATATGGTAAACATTTTTATGATTTAATAACACTTGTACGGTTTATTGTAATTTTAGTTAATTATTTAAGTATCAAATTACAACAACTCGTGGAATTGTTAGAAAATCACGAAAATAGTGAGATTCTCTTCCCATAATGTTATCTACATATGATAAATATTTCGTGATTTAATAACATTTGAACTATTTATTATAATTTTAGTTAACTATTTAAGGGTTAAATTACAATAAATTATGCGAGTTTTAGAAAATCATGCAAAATTTCAGATTCTCTTCCCATTATTTTATCTACAAATGGAAAATATTTCGTGATTTAATAACACTTAGTATTATTTATTGTAAATTTAGTTAATTATTTTAAGGTTAAATTACAATAAATTGAGTAAGTGTTAAAAAATCACAGAAATTTTCAGATTCTCTTTTAATGATTTGGTTTACATATGGTAAAAATTTCATGATTTTATAACATTTATATGATTTATTGTAATTTTAATAAATTATTTTAGAGTTAAATCATAATAAATGGTGCAAGTGTTAGAAAATCACAAAAAATTTTATATTATCTTTCCATGGTTTATTCTACATATGATAAAAATTTCGTAATTTAATAACACTGGTATGATTTATTGTAATTTTTATTAATTATTTTTAAGGTTAAATAAAATAAAATTTTAAATAAAATTATAGAGTACGGCTGGTCTAGCTGGACCAGCCGTACTCTCTGGAGAGTACGGCCTCCCCACCCCCTTCCGAGGTTTAAATTATTTATTTATCAAACTTTGAAGTTTTTTGTATGAACAGTAAATTTTAAAGTTTAAAAAAAAAAAAAACAAATCTTTAAGGTTTATTTTAAAATAAACCCTAACATATACTCTCTCTCCCACACTCCCACTTTTCTCTCTCTCATCTGCTACATCGTCCTTCTCTCTCTTAACTTCCGTACTTCATTGGTGGGGTGGGCCTCGGAGGGACCCTTTATACATGGTTCTGCTGCGGCAGTAAATGGCTCATGGTTTGTTGTGGCAATAAATGGCACAACCACCAATAATGCGTCGTCTCCTTTCCCTTCTTTCGATCTCTTAGAAAAGCATCGGCTTCAGAAGCAAAAAGGATTACAGCGTTATTCCAAAGATTCCATAGTTTCCAAATGACAAAGAAAGGCTCTTCATTTACTAATCTTTCCCACTCCCAAATCACACCTCACAAGCAACGTGAAAAGAGGTCTCATCTTCTCAAATTACTCTCCTTCCTCCAGACGAACTCAATGGCCGAAGGAATCATCATCCCCGTTTTTGCAGACCTCCTTTCCAAATTGGGTTCTACTGCTTTGCAAGAGATTGCACTGATCTATGGTGTAGAGGAGGAGCTTGCCAAGCTCAAGGACACTTTTTGTGCTATGCAGTCGGTGCTTCTTGACGCTGAGCAGAAGGGAGACCGAAGTCCTCCCGTCAAGGATTGGCTTGGGAAGCTCAAGGATGCCGCTTACGATGCTGATGACTTACTCGACGAATTGTCCTACGAAACTCTGAGGCGACAAGTGATTTCGAGGGATAAGGTACGCATTTTCTTCTCCCAACATGAGCTTGCTTTTCCTGCGAAAATGGTCCGCAAGATTAAGAAACTTAGGCAGAGACTGGAGCTTATAGCAGCTGATAGAACCCAGTTCCACTTCTCAGAAACAATACCTGATCGATCTAGGACAAAGGATAGAGAGTATACTCACTCCTTTGTTCGCCAAGAGGAAATGATTGGGAGGGATGAAGAAAAAGAAGAAATTGTGAAGCGTCTGCTTGAAATCAATGAAAAACAGGACGTGTCAGTAGATGCAATAGTGGGTGTGGGAGGATTGGGAAAGACTATGCTTGCGAAGTCTGTAATCAACCATAAGAGAGTGAAAGATGCCTTTGATTTGAGACTCTGGGTGTGCATCTCTGAAATATTTGATCTGAAAATAATAGTGGGGAAAATAATAGAAGCAGCTACCAAACAAAGGACATATGGGCTTGAGATGGAGTTTTTGCAAAGGGCACTTCGAGACCAAATTGATGAGAAGAAGTACCTTCTCGTGATGGATGATTTGTGGAACGAAGACGGTGAAAGATGGGCAGAGTTGAAAAGGTTGTTGAGGGGAGGTGCAAAAGGAAGTAAGATTCTCATCACCACTCGCAGCGAACTAGTTGCTGAGGTTTCTGAAGCAACTTCCCCCTACATTTTAAAGGGCTTGTCTGAAAGCAATTCGTGGATATTGTTCAAACAAATGGCTTTCAAAGAAGGTGAAGAACCAGAGAGCCCAAACAAGATAGAAATCGGGAAAGAAATTGCAAAGAAATGTATGGGTGTCCCACTTGTTATAAGGACCATAGGACGATTATTGCACTTTAAAATATCGGAAGTTGAATGGTTGTCTTTCAAGAACAGTGAGCTTTCAACAATCACACAGCAAGAAAATGAGATGACTCAGGTGCTTAAACTCAGCTACAATCACCTTCCCTCTCATTTGAAGCCATGTTTTGCGTATTGTTCGTTGTTCCCAAAAGATTACCGGTTTGAGAAAGATGAAATGATTAATTTGTGGGTGGCCGAAGGATTTGTCCAATCACAAGGTGAGAATGAATGCTTAGAGGATGTTGGCAATGAGTTTTTTATGGAGTTGATATGGAGGTCTATTTTCCAAGATGTACAAAGAAATAAATATGGTGATGTCAAAGGATGCCAAATGCACGATCTCATGCATGATCTAGCACGATTAGTTGCAGGCACAGAGTGTTTTACTCTAGATTCAGATATTAAGAATGTGATAGGAATACCCGCACCGCACTTCACTCAGTGGCACTTCACTCGGCCAATCCGCCGAATCGGTCGGAACTCCGGTCAGAACCCTCCGCCGGTCAGAACCCTCGGTCGAGTATTCCCATCATGGTGGGTCCCATTCCCCACCAGCAACAGGGTTTTAATCCCCAATAATTTCACCATGGGGGGATTTGAACCCTGCACCTCTACCTTGTGGGTAGAGGTCCTTTAACCAAGTGTGCCATGGAACACTTGGTTAAAGGACCTCTACCCACAAGGTAGAGGTGCAGGGTTCAAATCCCCCCATGGTGAAATTATTGGGGATTAAAACCCTGTTGCTGGTGGGGAATGGGACCCACCATGATGGGAATACTCGACCGAGGGTTCTGACCGGCGGAGGGTTCTGACCGGAGTTCCGACCGATTCGGCGGATTGGCCGAGTGAAGTGCCACTGAGTGAAGTGCGGTGCGGGTATTCCTATCATAAAAGGCGCCTTTTATGATAGGAATACCCGCACCGCACTTCACTCAGCGGCACTTCACTCGGCCAATCCGCCGAATCGGTCGGAACTCCGGTCAGAACCCTCCGCCGGTCAGAACCCTCGGTCGAGTATTCCCATCATGGTGGGTCCCATTCCCCATCAGCAACAGGGTTTTAATCCCCAATAATTTCACCATGGGGGGATTTGAACCCTGCACCTCTACCTTGTGGGTAGAGGTCCTTTAACCAGCGCCTTTTATGATAGGAATACCCGCACCGCACTTCACTCAGCGGCACTTCACTCGGCCAATCCGCCGAATCGGTCGGAACTCCGGTCAGAACCCTCCGCCGGTCAGAACCCTCGGTCGAGTATTCCCATCATGGTGGGTCCCATTCCCCACCAGCAACAGGGTTTTAATCCCCAATAATTTCACCATGGGGGGATTTGAACCCTGCACCTCTACCTTGTGGGTAGAGGTCCTTTAACCAAGTGTTCCATGGCACACTTGGTTAAAGGACCTCTACCCACAAGGTAGAGGTGCAGGGTTCAAATCCCCCCATGGTGAAATTATTGGGGATTAAAACCCTGTTGCTGGTGGGGAATGGGACCCACCATGATGGGAATACTCGACCGAGGGTTCTGACCGGCGGAGGGTTCTGACCGGAGTTCCGACCGATTCGGCGGATTGGCCGAGTGAAGTGCCACTGAGTGAAGTGCGGTGCGGGTATTCCTATCAGAATGTCAATGAACGAACTCGACGAGTAGCATTTGATTGTGGTGGCGAATCAAAGTGGTCTGTACTTTTTACATCACAACTCAAACCATATAAATTAAGGACATTTTTATCGTCGTCACATGTGTGGGATTATAGGCTTAGTTGCGAGCTAAATGAAACTGAATTGAAAGCCCATATATCATCAGTTAAATCGCTACGCGTTTTGGATTTACAGTGGTTGTGTATGAAAAAAGTACTATTTTCAATTGGTCTGCTAAAGCACCTAAGATTTCTTGGTCTTTCAGGCAATGGACAGTTAGAGTCATTCCCAAGTTCAATAACTAAATTGCATAATTTGCAAACTCTAAATATTAGTTATTGTTCATCTTTGAAAGAACTACCAAGAGATATCGGAAGTCTTATCAACCTGAGATATCTTGAGCTTTCCTGTAATGAGTTCATAGAAAGGCTCCCGGATTCTACATCTAAATTGTTGCATTTGCGAAATTTGATTCTCAACGACTTTACACGTCTAGTAGAATTACCAGAAAATATAGGTAATATGGTAGACTTGAGGTTTCTTCATCTTCGCGGTAATTTCAATATAAAATTGCTTCCGAATTCAATTGCTAAGTTGCAGAAATTGCAATTATTAAATCTGGAAGGTTGTGAATCTCTAAGAGAATTGCCAAGAGATGTTTCTAATCTAGTAAACCTAAAGCATCTGGATCTTGAATACTGTGATGGATTGAGAAGCATGCCACTTGGACTAAATAAGTTGACTAGTTTTCATACGATGAACTTATATGCAGTGGGTCCCTCGGTGTCTTCTGAAGATAGTGGGTTGTGGCAACTTAATACCCTTATCAACATAAGGGGAAGATTGTGTATCCGAGATTTACATCACTTGAGGAAGGATTCGTCCCAAGCTAACTCTGTAAACTTGAAAGATAATCACGGAGTTCGTGATTTGATCTTAGAATGGAGTGAAATTGACTACAATCCTAATGGTATCGATCACGACTCTGTAGTTTTGGAAAAATTGCATCCAAACAAAAATGTTGAAACATTGAGTATAGATGGATATAGTGGAGTGAGATTATCAAGTTGGGTATCTTCATTATCAAATTTGACGGATATCACCATTAATAATTGTGAAAGATTGCAGTATGTTCCACGATTTGATCGACTTCCAAATCTCCAAAATTTGTTTTTAAGAAACTTAAAGCTCATAGAGTATATGGACAACAATGAGACAGTGGATGAATTTCATTCGAGTGTTTTCTTTCCATCCTTACAATCCCTCCGCCTTTTGAAGATGGATAAATTAAAGGGATGGTGGAAGTCGAGGGAATTCACTCCAAAAGATCGTGGTCAGAGCTTCCTTCTTCCATCATTTCAATGCCTCTCTTGTTTGTGGATAATGAATTGCCCTCGAATGTTTTCCATCCCATCCTTCAACGTGTCTTTAAAGGAACTGTATCTTGGCTACTCCAGTGCATCTCCAGAAGATTACACCCAATTGGAAGCACTTGATCGCCGTGATGACTTATATTCGAGTTTTGAACACTTGACCGCTCTGCATTCTCTTTATATAATCAATTGTAGGGATCTTATTACGTTGCCAGATTGGATTGGTAACCTTACTTCATTACAGGAACTGACAATTAGATGTTGTCCAAAATTAACTTTGCTTCCCGAGGGCATTCGTCAACTCTCTTCTTTAAGGAAATTGACTATCGATAGTTGTAGCAGACTGGAGGATTGGTCGAAGATTGGTAACCTTACTTCATTACAGGAATTGAAGATTACAAGTTGTAAGGATCTTGTTATGTTACCAGATTGGATTAGCAACCTTACTTCATTACAGGAATTGACAATTACACATTGTCGAAAACTAACTTTGCTTCCCGAGGGCATTCGCCAACTCTCTTCTCTAAGGAAATTGACTATCTCTTGGTGTGGGAGACTGCAGGAAAGATGCAGGCCACAAATTGGCGAGGATTGGTCAAAGATTGCTCACGTAGAAGATATCAAAATCAGTCGGTAAATCAAGTACCCAAAACCAATATTTCATCTTTCAACACCAGATGTAATGACAGGTATTGCCATTTGTTTTACATCTTTCGAAGTTCTTCATCAATGGATGATGTGTAATTTAAATGATGATGTGTAATAACAACTTTCGAAGACATACTTTTTTATGTTGGTATATTATCATACAACGCATGATGTGTAATACACCTCCCCCATTTTTTATCAATAAAAGGTTATCAAGACAGCTAATATCTAATTCTAAATTCAAGTACTCACTACTACGGATGTGTTAATGTTTGAATGGAATAATTAATATTTTACTATGATTATTAATTATGCGTAATCAAATATATTCCTGTCCTATAACCTGGAGATCTCCCTTTGCAGACATTATACAGCAGCGATGGAGGTGATGTCTATGCTTGGGGATTCAGAGCCGCTGCCGATTTAGTAAATGTCATCTTCCATAACCCTGGAATTCAAGAAGATCCTGCTTGCGGGCCACTTATAGATGCTGTTGCTATCAAGGAGCTCTTCCCTCCATTGCCCACCAAATGTCAGTATATGCAACTCTTCAATTGCTAATTACAACATAAAAAACATGAAATAAAAATCAGTAAATCACTCAAACTTCAAAACACAGATGTCTTAATTAGGTATTTGTTTTCAATGTGATAATAGAAGACAGTATAAAGTGTGGTTTATCACTATAGAAAACTAAATTTGAACATTTTGTTACCTTTTCTTGATCCGCTGATGTTTGGTGCTGATCAATTCTTGCAGATAACTCGGTTAAAAACAATGGATTTGAAGAAGGTCCTCATCGTTTTGTAAACTCCTCAAATGGGGTCTTGCTCCCTCCCAGACAGGAAGATCGCACATCCCCGCTTCCGGGTTGGCTCATTGAATCTCTAAAAGCTGTCAAGTTCATAGATTCAAAGCATTTCAACGTCCCATTTGGAGAGGCTGCGATTGAGCTTGTTACCGGGAGAGAAAGTGCCATCGCCCAAATTATCAGAACAGTTCCAAACAGAGTCTATAACCTGGCATTCGCAGTTGGAGATGCCAAAAATGGCTGCCACGGGTCAATGATGGTAGAAGCTTTTGCAGGAAAGAATACTCTCAAAGTCCCATTCCAGTCCCATGGAAAGGGAATGTTCAAAACTGCCAGTTTCAAATTCAAAGCTGATTCAGATAGAACAAGAATCACATTCTTCAGCTCATATTACCACACTAGGATGGATGACTTTGGCTCTCTCTGCGGCCCTGTATTAGATGAAGTACGAGTTTTACCTTCTAAATAAATGAGTTTCGCTTCATTTCACAAAAAGACTATGTGGTATGAACGATGATGATTTTGCCACTAGAATCAATATGAGCTATTTTCTTTCTGTTTAAGTGCTAATTTCTAACACAAGAAGAAAGCACCATAAATTCATTTCAATACATCTGTAAATTGTCGATAGCATGTTAAATGGACTTCAATAATCATATTGAGAACCTCAATTGAAGTTATTTGATCCGAACTCATGAGTTCCAGGAAAGTAAGCGAGTGAGAGAGAGAGAGAGAGAGAGGAGAGATTATACTGCATAACAAATTACAAAACTTTGATCAAGGAATGACTTTTCTGTTATTGAATGAATGAAAACTGACCACTTTTTAACCAGCTGAAGGAATAATGCTTCACCGACCATCATCTAAAGAACTCACGAGACACTTCTTCAACGAAGAACTCGAAATTCATCCAAGCATGATATTTATCTAAATAAAGAGAGATTGATTAAAGAATGCAATATGTATCTAGCAATATCATTTGTTGAAAAAATAGATAAATAAATACAGTCTCTTAAATTTAAGGGTAAAGAGCAGGATTTCCAGAAAGCATAATTAACAAAGTGACTCTGGATACATCCAATAGAATCATAAGCATTGAATTTTATTGAATTATGATGACAGAGGAGGTTAAGGGTCAAAGTAAATTTTATGATGCATTGATAAATCAAATCCAATCAACTTAGTAATGTTGCCAATTAAATTGTAAGGATACTTAATAAAGATGCAGTCTTTTCTCACGGCCTTCATTAGCATATCAACACCGGGGAAAAAAATATTGTCAAAAATAGGTACTTGTCCTGAAAATCAATTTATGACATGGTCGAGAATAGTTGTACAAACTCTCAAATTACGTCGAGAAAGTATGTCATTCGTGCAACGTGCCAGAAAGAATTATGATCTCTCGAATAAACCACTTTCACTATTAAATATACAATGTACAGAAAATATGAAATTAGACGGTGCTAATATAGTTAAACAAAATTAGACATTCAGCCGCTGCCGCATCATTTGCGCCCATCATGTTTGCTCCTCAGAAACAGCTATCATTTCAAGAGGTTTTATTGAGGTATAAAAGTATCTAATTAGAAGTTAAAACTCTTTTATATGAATATAAAAAGACGAGCACTTGCTTAATGTTTCCTCCCGTTTTCCTTCTTGTAGATGCCAAACGAATGACATTCCAGTTTGTCTCATGTATGGAAAAGAAGATCCTTGGGTAAAACCTGCTTGGGACCTTCAAGTTAAAAGGCAGATCCCAAAGGCACCTTATTATGAAATCAGTCCAGCAAGCCATTGTCCCCGATGAAGTTCCGGAGGTAAACGTGCCCTCTTCTAAATTATAACGATAGATTTATCTCTAATTTTTTACTTTAAGTTAGAGGAGATGTAAAAATAATGTTATAGATACTCTCTTAAAAAATTTACTAATGTGTCAAATAATAATTGGTTCAATTAATGCACCAGCAAAGTTTTTAAAAGAGTAAAATAAGAGATTACACGTAATATTACTCTTACCGAAAATTACTTATTCAATCCAATGAAGCATTACATTAATTTAAATTGTAAAATTTATCTCATAATTCTAGATACATTGTGTTATGTATTAATTCACTCGTAATCATGATTACAGGTTGTTAATTACTTACTACGTGGGTGGATCAGAAACATAGAGACCCAAGGCTTAGTAACTCTGCCTTTACTTGATGACTTGGCTAGAATCAACGACAGCATTGTCAAGGATTTAGAGTTCTCAAGGGATGGATCGAAGAAATCAGTCATAATACAATACAAAAACCTAGTCTCTAGAATATTTCTTTACTTAGTCTTCCTCTCCTAATCCTCTTCATCCTCTGCAGATTCTGTATTTCTCTACTGTACTATCATTAACACTATGTACAAATCAATCGACTTCACACCATTATACAATTAAGTGTCTAGAATGGGATGAACTACACGACCAGTCTACCAGTGTTTCTCCTTCTCCTCCGCCATTGCCAAGCCACAGACAATTTGAGTTCTTCCAGCTAAAACCTCCGAGAAAAGCCGGTTTACCTCCTTCTCTATTCCCTCCAATTGCCTCTCGAATTCACCCACTTTTCTATCGACTTCCTTTTCCGCTTCCCCGTTCTCTCCGTCGTCTATGGAGCCGATTAGACGACCCACTGCCTCGTTCAGGTCTCTTATTTCATTTAGCACCCACTTCTTCTCGCTTCCTTCTTTGTAAATTTCTGAATCTAATCGGTTGAGTGTATCCATTTTTACCTCCATGGTTGATTTTCTTGACTCCAAGTATGGGGTTTCGTCTCCATGTAAACCAGTGACTGTGATTCCACATATCCATATACCCACACTTTGTAGAATCCTAAGAGCTTGGCGAATGGTCGAGTCTTTGGTGGGCTTGTTCTTCTTCCTTTGCTTCTCGGTCTCTTCGCTTTCGTTCTTCATCAAATTGTGGGTGAATTTTTTGGGCTGAATTGGTTTCAAGCGGGCTCTCGCCGACGAAGGAGAAGTTCGCGCTCGAATTAGGGCGTAGGAGATTAAAGTTCTCTCCCGCGAGAGATGAGAAAGCGATGAACTCATGGAATTAAAAAGCTCCAGTAAGTTCAGCGTGTAGTTGAGATATTCATCTACAGAATCGCTTTTCCATTCGCTGATTGGGTGCTCTAATTCCACAGCCAGTTTGGCGAAAGCTTTGTTTATTTCAGGAATCACCGGCAGAAGCTGATGAATCCATCGAAACGAGAAGAAATCTGACCTGGTATTCGAATTCAGCATCAACTGTCTGAGCGTATCAGCAACATCAGACTCAAACTCACGTAGAAAACCTGAGAAATCTCGCGGACGACGATGATTATGGCGGTGGAGATCGTCTTCCAATCTGGAATACAACTCGTTGAAGCTATCTGCCAAGAGCACCATTTCTGGATAAGATTGGGAGCTCCGAAAGATCGTAAACAAGAGAGATGTTGTATTCAGTCGGCAAAACAGAGAAATGAGACAGGTATAAATAGACGAAGCAGTAGACCGCCAATGGGTTTGAAAGCTAACGCGGGTCAAACACTCAACCTCCGTCGACGGCGACCAAGAACCAACGCGTCAGACTGTCTTTTTCAATTATATTGTAGAAGCTCATCCACAATGGAGGCGGAGCCTACCCAGAAAGAGGGAACACATTTATGTGAGATATTTTCTTCACTATTTTTCTTTACCAACCCATCTTTGTATTTTTCTAATTAATTAAATTAATAATTCAATAATAAAACTATGTTTACTACGTATACATTCTTATTCTATCTTCTTAAAATATACGCTGATATGTTATTCAATGATTGGTTCAATTAATGTAATAAATTAACTATTTATAATTTATGACATTAATTACATCAATCATTGTTTGACACGTCATCGATTATTTTAAGAGAGTAAATGTAACATTACTCTTAACTAACATATGAAACAATAATTGATAAAATTATTGTAACACATTAGCTAGTATGTTTAGATATTAGAATAAAATAATAAACATAGTTTTATTATTGAATTAATGACTTCAAATTTAGTCTCTTTTGAATCGATAACATAAAAATAAAATTAATCCTTTTTACAATAAAATTAGAGTTTAATTTGTTTGATCTCATCAAACACTCTATCGTACACTCGTTGCATGTGGTGAGCGTGGAACTATTTAGTGGAGGATAAAATACAAGGTCTAATTTATGGAGTGAAATTCGATATTTGAACATTTTATAATAAGAACTTAGTCCCCACTTATATTTTGTCATACTTTTTGGACAAAAGTAAACAACTAGGGTGGACAAAACAAGATTGTAATCCAAATGTTGGTTTGGTGTCAGTTCGGTTTAGTTTTTACCTTTGTGCAATTCATATCATTTTTTTAATGTAAAAGAGTCATTTTTCAAGATTCGATTCTTAGTTCTAAAAAAAATCGTTGAGTTGAATAGAAGTACGTAAGGGTGGACAAAATCAGCATGAATTTACAGCGGTATGTCCAACCCGGGCAGTTCGATTTGCTCGAGGTCAGTCCTATGAGTTAGGTACCAATGATAGTTCAAAGATCACAAAACCTAGTCTATCCAAAACCCGACTCAACCCATAACATTTCTTTTTCATTTCAGAAATATATAATTGGAATAGAATTTAGACCGAACCATATTGCACAATGAATCAAAACATTATAGTTCCGAATTTAGGGTGGAACTAAATCAAACTTGCCTATAAACGGCCCAGATAACCATAAGTGATAAAATCTTGCTTACGCTCGATTCAAACTCGACACAAACTTGATCGAAACCCGACAAAGCCCACCCAAACTTGACCCGAATCTTTCATTTGGTTGTTTTACAGTTTTCAATTTGAAAACCTAAAACGTGTTGGGTTGTAATTTTGTTTGAGTCAACTAGATTAATCACCAAGACAGCCATGAATTACACAAAAGTTGTAATTAGTTGAAACAAATGATAAATGTGAGGACTGGGTTTAATACTGGAATCCCAACGGAATCCGCCTCAGAAAAAGGCAAAATCTCAAACTAATCTTCTCTCCCAAACCCTAATCCCCCATTTTCAGCCCTTTCTGTTTTTATTTTATTAAATAATAATATTTAATTACACCAAATATATGTATGTGTTGCTCTTAGCTAGCAGTCTCTCAATACGAGAAATAATTGGGAAATGTCGGTATAACCACAAACCGAGAGATAATAATGCAATAATATTCACTTGTTTTTAGACAATAATGTAATTTCACTTTTAAATTCTACCAAATTGAACAAAACGGAGAGATTCAATTCAGTTTATCGGTTTTGGATCGGTTTTGAACACCCCTGGATTATTCGAAACTAAAAAAGAAGAGTAACGATAATTTATTATATTAATTACACTATTGACAAGTTAGTAATATGTTAAAAAAATAAAATAAGAGAGTAAAGATAACATTATTGATTATATAATGGGTAACTTCATCCCCAATTAAGCTAAATATTTAGCAATTTTTTAGTAATTAAAGTCTTTTTAGTATTAATTTTTTGTTTTCATTAAATTTTTTAGTATATTTTTCCATATTTCTTGGTTAATCCCGATTAATTAGATGCCATACAAGATTTTCAAATACGATTACGAAACTTATCAGTGCATTTTTGCTTGGTAACCAATTATAAAAGAGTAATGCTATGTTAATCTTATAATTCATACATTTTAACATATCAATAATTGATTGATGTAATTAATTATTTTTTTTCAATAATTTTTGATCTATCATATTTATCGTACCAATCAATAATTACCACATAGGAGTCAAGAAGGAGACGGTAAACAAAACTTACCTTATAAAAAACTAATTTTAATGACTTTGTTGCAAAAGCTATATTTTCAAGAAAGAGTGAGGTTATGTTTATTTTCTTATTGTATACTCTCTTAAAATAAACGTTGTCGTGTCAAATAATAATTAATGCAATTAATATAATAAATTACAAATATATAATTTTAATTTTATCAATCATTATTTGATACGTAAATTGTGTATTTTAAGATGGTATAATAAGAAGGTAAACACAACTTTATTTTTTAAAAAAATTTGAAGGCTTGTTTTTTGGCAAAACGCTCAATTAGAAATTCATAACGTAGCCCATTAGTGGGCATTATAACGAAGCCCTGAAGCTTAAATCTCAAATCTATCCGTACAATTACAATCTCTCGCTGCAAAGTGCAAACTACAAGCATAATACACCTCTTTATCGTCTTCCCCTGGGAGATTCTGTGCAGCTGAATCTCTCTATGCGTGGAAATCCATTTCTGAGTTGACGATATGGTTTGTATTCGTGAAGCTACCATTGATGACCTTCTAGTTCTAACAATGGAAGCATGCTTTCCGCCTCAGAATTTAATTGCCTAATATATATATATATATATATATTAAAAAATTAAAAATAGTAATTATATAAATGAGCAACTGGGTCCCACAAGCACAAATGTGAAAGGCCCAACAAAAATCAGACAAAACGACCACGTTCTTGGTCTTACTCCTCAACCTGATTTCTGCAAAATCAATTTCTTCCTTCTTCATTATAAAATATGCTCTCTCCCACGCTCCCACTATTCTCTCTCTCATCTGTTACATCGTCCTTCTCTCTCTTTACTTCCGTACTTCATTGATGAGGTGGGCCACGGAGGGCCCCTTTATACATGGTTGTGCCGCGGCAGTAAATGGCTCATGGTTTGTTGTGGCAATAAGTGGCACAACCACCAATAATGCGTCGTCTCCTTTCCCTTCTTTCGATCTCTTAGAAAAGCATCGACTTCAGAAGCAAAAAGGATTACAGCTTTATTCCAAAAACTCCATAGTTTCCAAATGACAAAGAGAGGCTCTTCATTTACTAATCTTTCCCACTCCCAAATCACACCTCACAAGCAACGTGAAAAGAGTTCTCATCTTCTCAAATTACTCTCCTTCCTCCAGACGAACTCAATGGCCGAAGGAATCATCATCCCCGTTTTTGCAGACCTCCTTTCCAAATTGGGTTCTACTGCTTTGCAAGAGATTGCACTGATCTATGGTGTAGAAGAGGAGCTTGCCAAGCTCAAGGACACTTTTTGTGCTATGCAGTCGGTGCTTCTTGACGCTGAGCAGATGGGAGACCTAAGCCTTGCCGTCAAGGATTGGCTTGGGAAGCTCAAGGATGCCGCTTACGATGCCGATGACTTACTCGACGAATTGTCCTACGAAACTCTCAGGCGAGAAGTGATTTCGAGGGATCAGGTACGCATTTTCTTCTCCCAACATGAGCTTGCTTTTCCTGCGAAAATGGTCCACAAGTTTAAGAAACTTAGGCAGAGACTGGAGCTTATAGCAGCTGATAGAACCCAGTTCCACTTCTCAGAAACAATACCTGATCGATCTAGGACAAAGGATAGAGAGTATACTCACTCCTTTGTTCGCGAAGAGGAAATGATTGGGAGGGATGAAGAAAAAGAAGAAATTGTGAAGCGTCTGCTTGAAATCAATGAAAAACAGGACGTGTCAGTAGATGCAATAGTGGGTGTGGGAGGATTGGGAAAGACTATGCTTGCGAAGTCTGTAATCAACCATAAGAGAGTGAAAGATGCCTTTGATTTGAGACTCTGGGTGTGCATCTCTGAAATATTTGATCTGAAAATAATAGTGGGGAAAATAATAGAAGCAGCTACCAAACAAAGGACATATGGGCTTGAGATGGAGTTTTTGCAAAGGGCACTTCGAGACCAAATTGATGAGAAGAAGTACCTTCTCGTGATGGATGATTTGTGGAACGAAGACGGTGAAAGATGGGCAGAGTTGAAAAGGTTGTTGAGGGGAGGTGCAAAAGGAAGTAAGATTCTCATCACCACTCGCAGCGAACTAGTTGCTGAGGTTTCTGAAGCAACTTCCCCCTACATTTTAAAGGGCTTGTCAGAAAGCAATTCGTGGATATTGTTCAAACAAATGGCTTTCAAAGAAGGTGAAGAACCAGAGAGCCCAAACAAGATAGAAATCGGGAAAGAAATTGCAAAGAAATGTATGGGTGTCCCACTTGTTATAAGGACCATAGGACGATTATTGTACTTTAAAATATCGGAAGTTGAATGGTTGTCTTTCAAGAACAGTGAGCTTTCAACAATCACACAGCAAGACAATGAGATGACTCAGGTGCTTAAACTCAGCTACAATCACCTTCCTTCTCATTTGAAGCCATGTTTTGCGTATTGTTCGTTGTTCTCAAAAGATTACCAGTTTGAGAAAGATGAAATGATTAATTTGTGGGTGGCCGAAGGATTTGTCCAATCACAAGGTGAGAATGAATGCTTAGAGGATGTTGGCAATGAGTTTTTTATGGAGTTGATATGGAGGTCTATTTTCCAAGATGTACAAAGAAATAAATATGGTGATGTCAAAGGATGCCAAATGCACGATCTCATGCATGATATAGCACGATTAGTTGCAGGCACAGAGTGTTTTACTCTAGATTCAGATATTAAAAATGTTAATGAACGAACTCGACGAGTATCATTTGATTGTGGTGGCGAATCAAAGTGGTTTGTACTTTTTACATCACAACTCAAACCATATAAATTAAGGACATTTTTATCGTCGTCACATGCGTGGGATTATAGGCTTAGTTGCGAGCTAAATGAAACTGAATTGGAAGCCCGTATATCATCTGTTAAATCGCTACGCGTTTTGGATTTACAGTGGTTGCGTAAGAGAAAAGTACCATTTTCCATTGGTATTCTAAAGCACCTAAGATTTCTTAATCTTTCACAGATAAAGTCATTCCCAAGTTCAATAACTAAATTGCATAATTTGCAAACTCTAAATATCAGTTATTGTTCATCCTTGAAAGAACTACCAAGAGATATTGGAAGTCTTATCAACCTGAGACATCTTGAGCTTTCCTGTAATGAGTCCATAGAAAGGCTCCCGGATTCTACATCTAAATTGTTGCATTTGCGAAGTTTGATTCTCAACGACTTTACAAGTCTAATAGAATTACCGGAAAATATAGGTAATATGGTAGACTTGAGGTTTCTTCATCTTTGCGGTAATTACAGTATAGAATTGCTTCCGAATTCAATTGCCAAGTTGCAGAAATTGCAATTATTAAATCTGGAAGGTTGTGAATTTCTAAGAGAATTGCCAAGAGATGTTTCTAATCTAGTGAACCTAAAGCATCTGGATCTTAAATACTGTGATAGATTGAGAAGCATGCCACTTGGACTAAATAAGTTGACTGGTCTTCATACAATGAACTTATATGCAGTGGGTCCCTCGGTGTCTTATGAAGATAGTGGGTTGTGGCAACTTAATACCCTTATCAACATTAGGGGAAGATTGTGTATTCGAGATTTACATCACTTGAGGAAAGATTCGTCCCAAGCTAACTCTGTAAACTTGAAAGATAATCACGGAGTCCGTGATTTGTTCTTAGAATGGAGTGAAATTGACTACAATCCTAATGGTATCGATCACGACTTTGTAGTTTTGGAAAAATTACATCCAAACAAAAATGTTGAAACATTGAGTATAGATGGATATGGTGGAGTGAGATTATCAAGTTGGGTATCTTCATTATCAAATTTGACGAATATCAAGATTGAGAACTGTAAAAGATTGCAGTATGTTCCACGACTTGATCGACTTCCAAATCTCCAAAATTTGTTTTTAAGAAACTTAAAGCTCATAGAGTATGTGGACAACAATGAGACAGTGGATGAATTTCATTCGAGTGTTTTCTTTCCATCTTTACAATCCCTCTTCCTTTGTAAGATGGATAAATTAAAGGGATGGTGGAAGTCGAGGGAATTCACTCCAAAAGATCGTGGTCAGAGCTTCCTTCTTCCATCATTTCAATGCCTCTCTCGTTTGTGGATAATGAATTGCCCTCGAATGTTTTCCATCCCATCCCTCAACTTGTCTTTAAAGGAACTGCATCTTAGCTACTCCAGTGCATCTCCAGAAGATTACACCCAGGAAGCCCTTGATCGCCGTGATGATTTATATTCGAGTTTTCAACACTTGACCACTCTGCATTCTCTTTCTATAATCGATTGTAGGGATCTTGTTATGTTGCCAGATTGGATTAATAATCTTACTTCATTACAGGAACTGACAATTAGATATTGTCCAAAACTAACTTTGCTTCCTGAGGGCATTCGCCAACTCTCTTCTTTAAGGAAATTGACTATCGCAAGTTGTAGCAGACTGGAGGATTGGTCGAAGATTGGTAACCTTACTTCATTGCAGGAACTGAAGATTGAAGATTGTGAGGATCTTGTTATGTTACCAGATTGGATTAGCAATCTTACTTCATTACAGGAACTGACAATTATACATTGTCCAAAACTAACTTTGCTTTCCGAGGGCATTCGCCAACTCTCTTCTCTAAGGAAATTGACTATCTCTTGGTGTGGGAGATTGGAGGAAAGATGTAGGCCACAAATTGGCGAGGATTGGTCCAAGATTGCTCACGTTGAATATATCAAAATCGGTTGGTAAATCAAGTACTCAAAACCAATATTTCATCTTTCAACACCAGATGTAATGACAGGTATTGCCATTTGTTTTACATCAATGGATGATGTGTAATTTATATGATGATGTGTAATAACAACTTTCGAAGACATACTTTTTTATATTGGTATATTATCATACATCGCATGATTTGTAATTTAATCTCTATTTTTATTATATTAATTATAAATATTTATCCCTAATACTCAATCAAATACACATTTTTTTATCAATAAAAGGTTATCAAGACAGCTAGTATCTAATTCTAAATTCAAGTACTCTCTACTACGGATGTGTTAATGTTTGAATGGAATAATTAATATTTTACTATAATTATTAATTATTTATCTTAATTAAGCGTAATCAAATAAATTTAGATTACTTTATTTATTTGTGTATATAAATAATTGAAAAGACAGTTCATTTATTTTTCCAAAAGACAGTTAATGATATTCCTGTCCTGGTGATCTCCCTTTGCAGACATTATACAGCAGCGATGGAGGTGATGTCTATGCTTGGGGATTCAGAGCCGCTGCCGATTTAGTAAATGTCATCTTCCATAACCCTGGAATTCAAGAAGATCCTGCTTGCGGGCCACTTATAGATGCTGTTGTTATCAAGGAGCTCTTCCCTCCATTGCCCACCAAATGTCAGTATATGCAACTCTTCAATTGCTAATTACAACATAAAAAACATGAAATTAAAATCAGTAAGTCACTCAAACTTCAAAACACAGATTTCTTAATGAGGTATTTGTTTTCAATGTGATAATAGAAGACAATATAAAGTGTGGTTTATCACTATAGAAAACTAAATCTGGACATTTTGTTACCTTTTCTTGATCCGCTGATGTTTGGTGCTGATTAATTTTTGCAGATAACTGTTGCGAAAAATCGTGATACGCAAGTGTACGTGTCGCAAAAGTAATAAAGTGTGTATAAGTACGAGTGTCGATCCCACGAGGAATAATTATGTTAAATATTGAATATCTAAATTTCACTTTAATTTGAAAAGAAATAATAAGTTGATGATTTAAGATTTTAAACTAAAATAATTCAAATAAAAGAAATTTAACAATTTAACTAATAGAATTAAATATAAAAGAGTAAGATTATATGATGAGAAAAATCCAGGGTTCCGATTTCACTTAACTAATCCTATTTATTAAACCTAATTCAAGTAATTAATTCCTATCCCTTCGTGTTGATGGTAATTTCACGGAAATATTCATTAATCTCTCTCGACCAAAAACAAACTTATTCAATTAACGAATTATCACCTCTCGGTCTCTAATCCTGAAAATTAATTGAATACATTAAGAACAAGAAATTATACTACCACATGAACGCATTAGCTATCTCTAGTCTAACATCCTTTTCATGGCAAACTATTCAGTGCACGGTTAAATTCTCCGCTCTCGCATCCCGAATCAACCCTAAAGTTCTTAGTTTAGTGATCAATCAAACCTAAGTATTACGTTCAGAATAATTTACTCAACACAGAACAGAAACAGAAAATTAAATACTTGAATCAAGAAAAATAAACGATCATAGTAAAGCTACATCGAAACCCTAGAACAGGAAATTTAGTTCATGCTAAAATAAAAGTAAACAACAATAATATTAAATAGTTGCATAATAAAACAGTAGAAATAAAAGAAAAGAAAACAATTATAAAAACAACCTGATCGCCGACGAAAATCGCCTCTGTGATGCTTTAGTCGCCGAGCGCTCAGTCTGAATTTGCTGAATGCCTGAATTTTTTT
>CM039510.1:32437060-32504266 GCA_022432975.1 Begonia masoniana
AAAAAAAAAAAAAAAACTTTTGTCCTAAAAGCATTTATGACCATGTTGAGAATAATTGTACAAACTTTCAAATTACGCCAAGAAAGTATGTCATTCATGCAACGTGCCAGAAAGAATTATGATCTCTCGAAAAAACCAATTCCACAATTAAATATACAATGCACATAAACAATGAAATTAGATGGTGCTAATATAGTTAAATGAAATTAGTCATCCAGCCGCTGCCGCATCATTTGCGCCGATCATGTTTGCTCCTCAGGAACAACTATCATTTCAAGAGGTTTTATTGAGGTATAAAAGTATCTAATCAGAAGTTAAAACTCTTCTATATAAATATAAAAAGACGAGCACTTGCTTAATTTTTCCTCCCTTTTTCCTTCTTGTAGATGCCAAACGAATGACATTCCAGTTTGTCTCATGTATGGAAAAGAAGATCCTTGGATAAAACCTGTTTGGGGCCTTCAAGTTAAAAGGCAGATCTCAAAGGCGCCTTATTATGAAATCAGTCCAGCAGGCCATTGGCCCCACGATGAAGTTCCAGAGGTAAACGTGCCATCCTTTGAACTATAACGATAGATTTATCTGTGATTTTACACTTTAAGTTAGATGAGATGTAAGACAAATTACCGGAATGAATAATGTTATAGATACTTTCTAAAAAAAATTATTAATATGTCAAATAATGATTAGTTCAATTAATGCATTAGTAAAGTTTTTAAAAGAGTAAAATAAGAGATTACACGTAATATTACTCTTATCAGAAATTACTTATTCAATCCAATGAAGCATCACATTAATTTAAATTATAATTAAATTGTAAAATTTATCTCATAAATCTAGATACATTGCGTTCTATATTAATTCACTCATAATCATGATTACATGTTGTTAAATACTTATTACAAGTTGTTGAAATAAATCATTAAAAAATGTGATCACAAGTAGGAACTTTTACGATTAATAGAATCGAATATTAGGATATGCGGTCGATATTATAAAAAAACACGTATAGTTGGATTATAGGTTTGGTTTGGAAGGAAAAAGAGGAAAGATAAAATATTACTCGTAAGTTATTCTCGGGCAAAATCATCCATTCTGTATAATTATTGATTTGAAACGAACATGTTTCGAATAATTTTGGTATGCTTGGGGCATTCATGCTATATGGTCAATGATTTAAATGAACATGAATATCTACTCTATTTCATGCCAAGTACTTGTATTTGATGTAGCGATGCCTCAGATCAAAGCCATGGCTGATGATGTTCAACCGTTGCTTGCGCGCGGTTCGGGAAGGTGGTTTGCTGAAAGAAGTTGAAGAACTAACCAGAAGCCTTACCCAAGCCTCTGAGGATCTTAGGTGAACTTATTGCATAAAAAGCTTTAAACCCATTTAACTTCTGGGAAATTCATGCAACTTTAGGTAGCTCGACTTTTCTACTTCTTTGTTTCCTTAATTTTTGCTTAATTTGCAGAGCATAACATCGGACGTTCTTGGGTTCACGGGCGACAAGGTGAAGGTGGCGAGAAAGAATTTGAAACTGCTGATCAAGTCTCTCAGCAGATTGATATGAAAAAAGAATGATAGATTCTTGTAGGATGATATACTTTGATTTCAAAATCCTCCATTGTTTACACTGAAGGTGGCTTAAAGTTTAAGATATAATGATTTATTTCAACAATTTTTAATCTATCAGAAGCTAAAAAGTATAAGGTAAACTGATAAGTATGTATTTTACACATTTTATTATACTCGTTTATACTTGATTTGACGAGTTTTACTCAAGTATGTGAAAGATTTTAACAAATTTGGTGAAAGTGCGTAGAGAAATTGAAAAATTACAGATTTGGTCAATCCGGTACAATAAAAAAGAAGAACAGAAAGAAAAAACATGTGCAGAAGACTTGCCGATCAATCGGTCGGCTCTTGTGCTGCGATCGATCGGCTGTGCGAGTTAAATTATTAATCTGAATTTAAGAATTTAATTGGATTAATCTGGGCCGTTGATCAAAGCAGACACCTGAATTATGTTAAAAGATGGCAAAAGAGGAGAGAGAAAATCATTCAGAACTAGCCTTAGCGAGACGGAAACCAGAACAGAGCGATAGTTTCGGGAACTGAATTTCAGCCTACTTTAAAATATTGATAGATGTATGATGTAACGATTCAACATGCCCAGTTAAAAAATCGTGTATTTTGTTAAAAAATGCGACTTATTACTATTTTATCTACACTTATCATAAATTACTATTTCTGTTATTGGTGTGTTGATCGAAGATCATAGGTATTGAAAGGTTCACTCTTAATCAATATTTCTTATTAGTTTAAAAAACTCTCGTCCGTTTGAAATTTCAATTTAATAAGTAGCTCAACTTGCATGTTTCTTTTCTATATTCTGTTGATGATTTGAAGTTATCAAGACTCTGACGTAACGACAAGAATAATACATTTAATATATTCTTTGCAGCATTGAAGAGGCAATACTCTTCCACACATGCAATCCACTGTCCTCATCGTTAACCACTACCTCACATCCTCTGAATCTACTGTTTCACTTTAGAAAAAGTACTGACAAAGACAGGGTCTTCACTTTAATAATCTTTCCCACTCCCACATCACAGCTCATAGGCAAACGTGAAAAGAGGGCAGAGTGTCTACGTCTGATCTTCTCAAATTACTTTCCTTCCTCCAGACCAACACAATGGCCGAAGGAATCATCGTCCCCGTTTTTGCAGACCTCCTTTCCAAATTGGCTTCTGCTGCTTTCAAAGATATGGCACGGATCTATGGTGTAGAGGAGGAGCTTGCCAAGCTCAAGGACACTTTTTCTTCTATGCAGGCGGTGCTTCTTGACGCTGAGCAGATGGGAGACCTAAGCCTTGCCGTCAAGGATTGGCTTGGGAAGCTCAAGGATGCCGCTTACGATGCCGATGACTTACTCGACGAATTGTCCTACGAAATTCTGAGGCGAGAAGTGATTTCGAGGGATAAAATTGCCAAAAAGGTACGCATTTTCTTCTCCAAACATAACCAGCTTGCTTTTGCTGCGAAAATGGCCCACAAGATTAAGAAATTTAGGCAGAGACTGGAGCTTATAGCAGCTGATAGAACCCAGTTCCACTTCTCAGAAACAATACCTGATCAATCTAGGACAAAGGATAGAGAGTTTACTCACTCCTTTGTTCGCGACGGGGAAGTGATTGGGAGGGATGAAGAAAAAGAAGAAATTGTGAAGCGTCTGCTTGAAATCAATGAAAAACAGAACGTGTCAGTAGATGCAATAGTGGGTGTAGGAGGATTGGGAAAGACTATGCTTGCGCAGTCTGTATTCAACCATAAGAGAGTGGAAGATGCCTTTGATTTGAGATTGTGGGTGTGCATCTCTGAAATATTTGATCTGAAAATAACAGTGGAGAAAATAATAGAAGCAGCTACCAAACAAAGGCCATCAGAGTGTGAGATGGATTCATTGCAAAGTACACTTCGAAACCAAATTGATGGGAAGAAGTACCTTCTCGTGATGGATGATTTGTGGAACGAAAACTGGGAAAGATGGGCAGACTTGAAAAGGTTGTTGATGGGCGGTGCAAAGGGAAGTAAGATTCTCATCACCACTCGCAGCAAACTAGTTGCTGAGGTTTCTGAAGCAACTACCCCGTACATTTTATATGGCTTGTCTGAAAGCAATTCGTGGATATTGTTCAAACAAATGGCTTTCAAAGAAGGTGAAGAACCAGAGAGCCCAAACATGATAAAAATCGGGAAAGAAATTGCAAGGAAATGTATGGGTGTCCCACTTGTTATAAGGACCATAGGACGATTATTATACTTTAAAACATCGGAATCTGAATGGTTGTCTTTCAAGAATAATGAGCTTTCAACAATCACACAGCAAAAAGAAGAGATAACTCGGGTGCTTAAACTTAGCTACAATCACCTTCCCACTCATTTGAAGCCATGTTTTGCGTATTGTTCATTGTTCCCAAAAGATCACGAGTTTGATAAAGATAAATTGATTAAGTTGTGGGTGGCCGAAGGATTTGTCCAAGCACAAGGTGAGAATGAATGCTTAGAGGATGTTGGCGATAAATATTTTATGGAGTTGATATGGAGGTCTATTTTCCAAGATGTACAAAGAAATGAATTTGATGATGTCGAAGGATGCAAAATGCACGATCTCATGCACGATTTAGCACGATTCGTTTCAGGCACAGAGTGTTTTACTCCAGATTCAGATATTAAGAATGTCAATGAACGAACTCGACGAGTATCATTTGATTGTGGTGGCGTATCAAAGTGGCTTGCACTTTTTACATCACAATTCAAACCATATAAATTAAGAACATTTTTATCGTCAATACATGTGTGGGATTATAGACTTAATTGCAAGCTAAATGAAACTGAATTGGAAGCCCATATATTATCTCTTAAATCGCTACGGGTTTTGGATTTACAGCGGTTGCATATGAGAAAAGTACCCTTGTCAATTGGTATTCTAAAGCACCTAAGATTTCTTAATCTTTCGCGTAATGACAAGATAGAGTTGCTCCCCAATTCGGTTACTAAATTGTTTTTTTTGCAAACATTGCATCTCAATAATTGTTCGCTCCTAAAACTACCAGAAGGTATTGGAAGTCTTGTCAACTTGAGGCATCTTGATCTTTCATATAATAAGTACATAGAAAGGCTCCCGGATTCCACGTCTAAATTGTTGCATTTGCAAAAATTGATTCTCAACCAGTGTACAAGTATAATAGAATTACCAGAAAATATAGGTAATATGGTAGCCTTGAGGTTTCTTCATCTTAGTCATAACAAGCGTATAAAATTGCTTCCGAATTCAATTGCCAAGTTGCAGAAATTGCAATTATTAAATCTGAGAGGTTGTGAATCTCTAAGAGAATTGCCAAGGGATGTTTCCAATTTAGTAAACCTAAAGCATCTGGATCTTGAAGATTGTGTTAGATTAAGAGGCATGCCACTTGGACTAAATAAGTTGACTGGTCTTCAGACAATGAACTTATATGTCGTGGGCCCCTCAGTGTCTTGTGAAGATAGTGGGTTGTGGCAACTTAATACTCTTATCAATATAAGGGGAAGTTTGTGTATCCAAGGTTTACATCACTTGAGGAAGGATTCGTCCCAAGCCAACATTGTAAACTTGAAAGATAATCATGGAGTCCGTGGTTTGACCTTAGAATGGAGGGAAATTGGCTACATTTCTAATGGTATCGATCATGACTTTGTAGTTTTTAAAAAATTACATCCAAACAAAAATGTTGAAACATTGAGTATAGATGGATATAGTGGAGTCAGATTATCAAGTTGGGTATCTTCATTATCAAATTTGACGGATATCACCATTAAGAATTGTGAAAGATTGCAGTATGTTCCACGACTTGATCGACTTCCAAATCTCCAAAGATTGTGGTTAGAAAACTTAAAACTCATAGAGTATGTGGACAACAATGAGACAGTGGATGAATTTCATTTGAGTGTTTTCTTTCCATCCTTGCAATCCCTCACTCTTATTAACATGGATAAATTAAAGGGATGGTGGAAGTCGAGGGAATTCACTCCAAAAGATCCTTGTCAGAGCTTCCTTCTTCCATCATTTCATTGCCTCTCTTTTTTGAGTATAATTGGTTGCCCTCAAATGTTTTCCATCCCATTTCCCAACTCGTCTTTAAAAACATTGCATCTTACCTATTCCAGTGAATCTCCAGAGGATTACACACAACTCACCCTCCCAGAAAGTTTTCAACACTTGATCGCCCTGCATTCTCTTTCTATGATCCATTGTGATGATCTTGTTATGTTACCAGATTGGATTGGTAACCTTAGTTCATTACAGAAACTGAATATTATAGATTGTAAGGATCTTGTTATGCTACCAGATTGGATTGGTAACCTTACTTCATTACAGGAACTGGCAATTAGAGATTGTCCAAAACTAACTTTGCTTCCCAAGGGCATTCGCCAACTCTCTTCTTTAAGGAAATTGACTATCGTTGGTTATTGCAGACCGGAGGATTGGTCGAAGATTGGTAACCTTACTTCATTAAAGGAACTGAATATTACAGCTTGTATGGATCTTGTTATGCTACCAGATTGGATTAGTAACCTTACTTCATTACAGGAATTGACAATTAGATATTGTCCCAGACTAACTTTGCTTCCCGAAGGCATTCACCAACTCTCTTCTCTAAGGAAATTGACTATCTTACTGTGTGGGAGACTGGAGGAAAGATGCAGGCCACAAATTGGCGAGGATTGGTCCAAGATTGCTCACGTCAAAGATATCAAAATCGGTTGGTAAATCAAGTACCCAAAACCAATATTTCATCTTTCAACACCAGATGCAATGACAAGTATTTCCATTTGTTTTACATCTTTCGAAATTCTTCATCAATGGATGTACTAAAAAGAAAGAAGATCTACTTTTTTAAATGATTTCATTATATATTCATGAGCGTATACTATGCACATTCTTAAGTTGTCATTTGATATATAGATATATTATAATACAACGTATGATGTGTAAAAAAAAATTAAAAAAAAATTAAAAAAAAATTTAAAACATTCATGTGTTGCTTCTTTTATCAACATCTGTATTGCTTGGTAAACTTTTAATATAGAACGTTGCATGGCTGTCGAGCGTTGTCATAACGACGCTTCAGATTCTAGCTTCTTCAGATCACGGTCCCAAATGAAACATCACCATTTTCTTCTCTCTTCCTTCCATGGCAGAAAATAGTACAAATTGTTTGCAAAGAGCAGCATTGATGGGGTAAGTATCTACTGACGTAAAAACCCAGAATTTAAATCCATACATTTTGTTCTTAGCAGGTGAGATAAAATCTGCATCATTCTGGACCATGTCCATTGCTAAGATCCAGGGGGATAATGGCGATCAGGAGGTAGCTTTATGTTGCTCGAGGAATCAAGTGGAACAAGCTTGAGATTCTCACAGTTGCATATCTCGATCATGAATCCATCTGGGTCGTTGAAGAACAGTTGCTCAATCTCTGTTCCAGGCCCATCATCTTCCAATCTTCCCTTCATATACTTCACTCCCAACTCTTTAAGCTTCTGCTCTATGGCTTCAACGTCTTCACACTGCCAAGAACAAAAACCAAGCCCCATTCAGTAAACAATCATAAATAAACCATTCTAGGTACTTCGATCACCTGGAAGGAGATATGGTTGTCGATGGGGTCGAGGTGATGAGTATCTCGGACCAGCCTGTGTTGGTCGTCTGCCTGAACCAGATGAACTCCGATGCCATAGTTGAAGAGCCAAGCTCCGTCCAAGTGATCGGGATTGTGTCTAACAAATTATCTCCCCACGTCTATGATTCACCAGATGACCCACGTGGCCCTAACCCAGATTCTGTCTTCATCTGTGTGCGAAAAATGGGGAAAACATATGCTAATGTTATGTAACATGATACGTTGTTTCACTTCATACTCAGGTAGAGATGTTAAATGAGCGAGTCGAGCCGAGCCGAGTTGAGACAGACCCAGCTCATCGAGCCTGTCGAGCCAAACGAGCCGAGCCTAATGAGCCTGTCGAGCCAAACGAACCGAGCCTAACGAGCTGACCCTAAAAATTTCCAACCCGAGCCGGCTCGCGAGCCACGTGCCTAACGAGCCGAGCCGAGCCGGCTCAACGAGCGTAACGAGCCGAGCTTAACTAGCCGAACTTACATAAATAAAATTATTTTATATAAATATATTATATATTTCATTAATCTTTTATTTATTAAAATTATAATAAATATTTATTATATTAATGATGAAATATAATAAATACTTAGTCGTATAAAATGTAAATAATGAAAATTTTTAATTAATACAAAAATGACATTTAATTATAAAAAATAGAAGAAAACAAATATATATAAAATAGGGTAAAGTGAAATTTGTAATTTGGGGTGAATATAATTTTTCTGAAAAACTTACAATGGCACAAAGCTTGGTTGGCTCCACTCTTATTACCTCTCTAAGGTCTTAGAAAAGGTAAAGAATAAGAGTCACCCAGCAACCACGGACTTGACAACAATTGGAGTCTCAATCTCCACCCAAATTATAAATCAATTTGAGGACTAACCTTTGATTGAAGAATGATTGTAAAAAAACCGATCAAACATTCAAAGTTTGAAAGGAAAATGGTCTACTTGTTCTCATTCAAAATCTGATCTTTCATGAATACCAAATTGTGAACATACAATATTTTCACCACCACTACTTGAATTAACATGTGAAGAAACACGTGAATAACTAATATTAGAATATTTAGATTCATAAGAAGAATATAAACTAATAATTCTATGTGTTATTTGATCCATAGAAAATAAAGAAGAAGCTTGTAAATTATTAGAAATTTTATTAACAAAGAGATATACTCCTCTTAACTATATGTAGTGGAGCAGTTAGAGCAACTCCAACGGTAGCAACCTGTTGGAGTTGCTATCAAATAAATTAATAATATTTATATTATTATTTAAATAAATTACATTTTCTTTCTTCCACCTTATCTCTTAAGCAACCTCAAGCAACCTTGCACTCCAATGATAGCAACTCTAGTTCGTTGCTTATAAAATAATTTTATATTAATTTTTTTACATATATATAAATATATAATCATAATATCATTAAATTAAATTAAGTAAATATTATAGTTTGAGAATCAACCTTGCACTCTAATGTGTTTATTGTTTTTTTTTTTTTTTGTAAATGATAGGTTAAGTGTTTTGGCAAGAGGAGGTGTCGACCAGTCAGTGAGGTGTCGACCAAAGTTTAAGTTTGTAGGAAAAGGTTTCAAACTATCGACCCATACGGGCGATCAATCGCCTGAAGGGGCGATTGATCGCCCCTGAAGAAGTTGATGGGCGATCAATGCCCTGGTGATGGGGCGATTGATCGCCCTGTATTTTTTTAAATAATGCCTATGCTTTTTGGTTCTGCCTCCAATTTATTGCAACATTATTGCTCTGTTGCTTGTCAGATCAACTCTGACAAGCAACAAAGATAGATCTGGAGGTGCTCTTATGTGTAGAAACAACAATCATTCCATTGATAGTGGGTGTAGATGTTCTTGGACTACAGCTTCCAACTATATCAAAATTCATTTGAGGGTTGGAAGGCAGTTTTTTAACCTTAGACAAGATATCCAGTTTCTTCTGTGAATATTGTCCACCCTTAGATTTTTCATGCACCAAAGATGCCATCTTTGGAAGCAAGCCCTCAACTTAGGTGATTGTGTCCTTTGGTTACTAGTTAGTTCTAGAAAAGAAAAGAATATAATCTTTTTCTGACAACACCTCCTGATGAGAGTCATTGCAGCAAAACCATTGACCCTACAAACAATAATAATTTACTAAATTAACACAACGTAAATAAAACTTTTCCAAGGAATAAATTTCTCACCTTACTATATGCATAATAATGTCCAGACTTTGGGGCGATTTATCGCCCCATGCACTGGATTTTGGGCGATCAATCGCCCTTGTACTGGACAAATTTTCATCCTTACAGAGCGATTGATCGCCTTCTTTGGGGTGAACCATCGCCGCACTATCAGGTGGCGATGAGAACGATGAGTTTTAATTTAAGTCTTGGGTTCATCGATCTCGTTCGTAATCGCCGGGACGTCAACTAGTTCGCCAAAAATTTTATCGATCTTGTGCTCGGCAGGTGGCAGGCGGAGAGTGCCCCGACTTGAGCATCGGATTGGGATTGAGTGATTGATCGAGATATCGAAGAGTGGGAGATTATCGATGGTCAGGCGTCGCCGCGTCGGAGAGGGTTCAGCGCTCGCCGCAGGACCCGAGCTGGGCTTCCGTTGACGAGCCAGCTCGTCGAGCCCGGTCATTCACGGGCTCGCGAGCCGGGATGTCCAAACTCGGCTCGACTCGCCTGTGTGACTCGAGCCAAACTCGCTCGTTACTGTAGCGGGCCGAGCCAGCTCGGCCCGCTACAGTAACGAGTCAAGCGAGCGAGCTGGCCGCCAGCTCGTTTAACATCTCTATACTCAGGGTTCTGTCTGAATATTTTGTACAAATTACATGTTCAGAGTTTCAAATTCACGAATAAATGTTACTGATTAATTAGTCCTTAATCATTTTCTGTTTTAGTATAAATACGTAAAATTCATGATCATATAATACAATACAAAAACTTAGTCTCTAGAATATTTCTTTACTTAGTCTTCCTCTCCTCATCTTCTTCATCCTCTGCAGATTTATCATTTTTCTGTATTTCTCTACTTTCCTATCATTAACACTATGTACAAATCAATCGACTTCACACCATTATACAATTAAGTGTCTAGAATGGGATGAACTACACGACCAGTCTACCAGTGTTTCTCCTTCTCCTCTACCATTGCCAAGCCACAGACGATTTGAGTTCTTCCAGCTAAAACCTCCGAGAAAAGCCGGTTTACCTCCTTCTCTATTCCCTCCAATTGCCTCTCGAATTCACCCACTTTTCTATCGACTTCCTTTTCCGCTTCCCCGTTCTCTCCGTCGTCTATGGAGCCGATTAGACGACCCACTGCCTCGTTCAGGTCTCTTATTTCATTCAGCACCCACTTCTTCTCGCTTCCTTCTTTGTAAATTTCTGAATCTAATCGGTTGAGTGTATCCATTTTTACCTCCATGGCTGATTTTCTTGACTCCAAGTATGGGGTTTCGTCTCCATGTAAACCAGTGACTGTGATTCCACATATCCATATACCTACACCTTGTAGAATCCTAAGAGCTTGGCGAATGGTCGAGTCTTTGGTGGCCTTGTTCTTCTTCCTTTGCTTCTCGGTCTCTTCGCTTTCGTTCTTCTTCAAATTGTGGGTGAATTTCTTGCGCTGAATTGGTTTCAAACGGGCTCTCGCCGACGAAGGAGAAGTTCGCGCTCGAATTAGGGCGTAGGAGATTAAAATTCTCTCCCGCGAGAGATGAGAAAGCGATGAACTCATGGAATTAAAAAGCTCCAGTAAGTTCAGCGTGTAGTTGAGATGTTCATCTACAGAATCGCTTTTCCATTCGCTGATTGGGTGCTCTAATTCCACAACCAGTTTGGCGAAAGCTTTGTTTATTTCAGGAATCACCGGCAGAAGCTGATGAATCCATCGAAACGAGAAGAAATCTGACCTGGTATTCGAAGTCAGAATCAACTGTCTGAGCGTATCAGCAACATCAGACTCAAACTCACGTAGAAATCCTGAGAAATCTCGCGGACGGCGATGATTATGGCGGTGGAGATCGTCTTCCAATCTGGAATACAAATCGTTGAAGCTATCTGCCAAGAGGACCATTTCTGGATAAGATTGAGAGCTCCGTAAGATCGTAAACAAGAGAGATGTTGTATTCAGTCAGCAAAACAGAGAAATGAGACAGGTATAAATATACGAAGCAGTAGACCGCCAACGGGTTGGAAAGCTAACGCGGGTCAAAGACTCAACCTCCGTCGACAGCGACCTAGAACCAACGCGTCAGACTGTCTTTTTCAATTATATTGTAGAAGCTTATCTACAATGGGAGCTGGAGCCTACCAGAAAGAGGGAACACATTTATGTTAGACATTTTTTTCAATATTTTTCTTTACCAACCCATCTTTGTATTTTTCTAATTAGTTAAAGGAAAATTACCAATTAAAACTCTAAAGTATACGTTTTATTCATTTCAAACCCTAAATTATCATTTCTAACGTTCTTAAACTTAAACTATGAAAAACTTAACAAATTCAACCATGGCGGACGTCCTTTTATTGTCCGTTCTCGAATTTTACCGTAGAACGGACAGACTCTTAAAAACAGAGTCTGTGTAACGACCCTTTTTTCCAGCAAGATATTATCCGCTCTAGGGATTGGGTCGCAGCCCAATATCCTCCCCTCACGGCTTTGTTTGGCGAGAACTTTCCGGAAGGTCACCCAACCTGGAATTGCTCTCGCCGAAGCACTTTTAACTTCGGAGTTCTTATGGGATCCGTTGCCAATTGTGCTCCAAAACGCGTCTTGCTATGTTGGAAGGGTCTCTTTACATATGTTTCATTTCCACATACTTCCCCAAGCGATGTGGGATTGTGACGACCACTTTTTACGACCCGTCACCTTCCGGTTCGTGCAGCCATCGTACATATACTTACACATCTGGGTCATCACAGTCTGTCCGTTACCGAGAACAAACTGACTATTTCAAAACACAGTCTGTCCTTTTATATTTTTTGCCACATACAGTGTGCACTCTCGAAAAACACCGTCTGTCTGTTCTTCTCTAGCGATGTG
Source organism: Begonia masoniana (assembly GCA_022432975.1). Classification (NCBI taxonomy): domain Eukaryota; kingdom Viridiplantae; phylum Streptophyta; class Magnoliopsida; order Cucurbitales; family Begoniaceae; genus Begonia; species Begonia masoniana. Next base: position 32,449,347 of record CM039510.1, read on the forward strand.
GCACTCGGAAACGTCGCATCGAACACACTCTGGGGGATGTTCACCTCCATTTTACACCGTCCGTCCATTTTGTTTTTAGTGTATTATATAAACGGACGCACGTTGGATCAACATGATAGAAAACGGACGCACTTTTATATAGAGAGTGCATTCGTTTTTAAAATTAGTGCGAGAGCGGAGGGTCACCACCCTCGCCGAGTGCGTCTGTTTGTTAAAATCTAACGAGATCGAAGGTCGCCACCTTCACCAAGTACGTCCGATCTCGCGTTTATATCAAAATAGAGAGCTTCCCGAAGCTCATTCGCGCTCTCTCCTCTCCGTTACCGACGATTTCCTCTCGACACTTCGTATTTTTTTTTGCAGAAAATCGACCGAAAGTTGCTACAGGTTATTACTTTATCGATTCTAAATTGTTTGTTTCGATTTTTATCCAACAAATCTGTGAAATCCGACCCAAGCCTTGGAAATTTTTGAATTCCCAGAACCACGTGAATTTGATGGTTTGTTACTTTGTTTATGATATCATCTTCGTCGCCATCTCTAGCTCTAGAGCTTAGAGTTTATAATTTTCAAAACCGCGTGAAAAAAACAACGAACGCACTCTCTATATAAGAGTGCGTCTGCTGAGAAAAACGGACGGACTCTCCAAGAGAGAGTCTGTCCGTTTTCTATCATGTTGATCCAACGTGTGTCCGTTTATATAATACACTGAAAACAGAACGGACGAACGGTGTAAAACGGAGGGTGAACACCCCCAAGAGTGCGTCCGATGAGATGTTTCCGAGTGCCACATCGCCAGAGAAGAACGGACGGACGGTGTTTTTTGAGAGTGCGCACTGTATGCGGCAAAAAATATAAACAGACAGACTGTGTTTTGAAACAGTCTGTTCATTCTCGGTAACGGACAGACTCTGTTCTTGGTATTTCTTGCTGAAGGAGAGAAAGAAATACCAAGGGACGACGTTCCTTGAAGATATCGCAAAATTCTTTTAACACACTGCCAGTAAACATCGGTAGGAGCATGCATGAATTGACTGACTTTGTTGACCGCAAAGGTGATGTCTGGTCTGGTAAGGCAACAGTATTGAAGACCACCAACTATGCTGCGATAGAGAAAACCATCCCATAACGTTGTGCCGGAGTTGAGGGACATAATTGGTCCGGATACCATTGGAGTAGAAACCAATTTGCACGAACCCATTTGAGCCCTGTGAAGCAACTCAGTAATGTATCTAGATTGAGAGAAATACATACTAGAAATAGTCTGTGCAACCGAGGCAAGTAAGGCAGTATGTAATTTGTTGTACCATGCTCGAGGAGACTGTTTAAGATCATACAGAGTTTTCTTCAATAAGCATGCTGCACAAGGCTGAGATGAATCAATAAAACCTGGGGGTTGTTGCATATATATTGTATCAATCAAGTCACCGTGTAAAAATGTGTTGTGTATATCCAGCTGTCGAATAGTCCAGTTCAGGGAGAGTGCTAACGATAGAATTGTCCAAACTATGGTGGGTTAGTCTGATCATAACCTTTTGCCACAATGCGAGCTTTATAGCGAGAGACAGAGCCATCTGAGTTAAGTTTCACTTTGAAAATCCACTTGCAACCAATGAGCATGGCACCAGGAGGTAAAGATACAAGCTGCCAAGTATTATTCTGGTGAAGAGCTGTCACATTCGCATAAGGTCGTCGCGGGACTTGACTTTATTTAGACTTGACTTTTTCACGTAAAATTTTTCAACTTTTAAAATCCTAAATCGAAGACTAAAATCATTTTCGATAAAACGTTGACTCGATTTTTGGGTCGTTTAAATCATTTGAAATACGTGGGAAAATGTTCAAAAAATACGTTTGGGAAGTATCGTGAAACATCGGGTTGAAACATGTTTGAAAATCAAAAACTTAAAAAAAAATAACTTTGGAACCCATCACATGCGGCGGGCGCGCATTGCTCGGCCATCGCGCGCAAGGCGCGCTACCGTCGCGCGAGTGACACACCTCCAGCGCGCGCGCGTGTCCCTCACCCGGGTGCGCGCACCAACTAGGTGGCGCGCGCGAGTGGGAGCCGATCGATCGCGCGCGAGCGCCGACCGATCGGCAAACCCTCTGTCGATCACCTTGCCCTACATTATAGCGCCGATCGATCGGCTGGCGCGCCTAGTGCGCGCATCACGCGCACTCTGCTCGCCCACCCTACCTACCAACGCGCCTCTTCTCCACTTTTCTGACTTTTTCACATTTTCTCCATTTCTTTCACCTACACTTCACATCAAACTTACTTAAAACCTTTCTCAAACCTCTCCAAACGTAAAATACTTCAAAACCCCAAAAACAAGACTCAAAAATGTGTGCGGAAACGTAGAGAAATTTACGAAAACAAACTACATGGATGACTCTAAGAACCGGACATAGCCATACAAAAATAAATCTCAAGACATCTCCAGAATATTTTCGAATCCTAAACTATCTATACATCTAAAAGACTTAAAACATTTACACATAACCTTAACATCCACTCAAGGGTCAAAAAGGGCGCTTGACTGCCGCAACAAACCCCGTAAACTCGTTCCTTCAACCGCACCTAAACATCAGCCTGAGGCTCAGAGTCCTCATCTGTACGATCCACACCTACATCACATAGTTTAACTAATGAGTTTAAAACTCAGTAAGATCATATAAATGCAGTAAAATGCACGTGCTATGCATGAACGTTTCAAAATATGTACATACATTACATTTACGTTTAAGTGAACATGTTGGTTAAGAGAGGCTTTGATAAGTGTGTATTTTACACACTTAATTGTACTCTTTAATACTTGAATTGATAAGTTTTACTCAAGTATATGAAAATTCTGATATATTTGGTGAGTGTGTAGAAAAAATTGGAGAATTACAGGTTTCGGTGAAATCAGAGCAATTGTCGATCGATCGGCTATTTTAATTATTTTAATCTCAACCGTTGATCAATCGGCTATTTTAATTAATGGAGGTGTTTGAATCTGGACCGTTGAAGTTTGTTTTAATCTTAGCCGTCGAAGATGATTGTGGGCTGAGCTTCAAATTAATTGATAAATATGTTATATGTTAACCTAATTGGAGGATTCATTCAAGATAGCCCCAGAGAGCGAGAGCAAGACGGAGACCGGAACCGAGCGAGAGCTTCTGGAATTGGGATTCAGCATAGTTTTTCTTTCCCTTTTTCTTCTGAACGATGAACTTCTTTATTATTCTTATTGTTTATTATTCTTTTAGCATGAACTAAACTTCCAATTCTAGGGTTTCGACGTAACTTTGCTATGATTATTTATTTTTCTTAATTTAGGTTCTTAATTTTCTGTTCCTTTTCTGTGTTGAGTAATTTATTCTGAACGTAATACTTAGGTTTGCTTGATCACCAAAACTAAGAACTTTAGGGTTAGTTCGGGATGCGAGAGCGGAGAATTTAACCGTGCACTGAATAAATTGCCTTAAAAAGAATCCTAGACTAGAGATAGTTAGGGCATTTGAGTGGTAATATAATTTCTTGTTCTTAATGTATTCAATTAATTCTCAGGATTAGAGACCGAGAGGTGATAATTCGTTAATTGAATAAGTTTGTCTTTGCTTGAGAGAGATTGATGAATATTTTCGTGAAATTGCCATCAACACAAAAGAATAGGAATTGATTACTTGAATTAGGTTTAATAAATAGGATTAGCTAAGTGAAATCGGAACCCTGGATTTTCTCATCATATAATCTTACTCTTTTATATTTAATTATATTATTTAAATTGTTAAATTTCTTTTATTTTGAATTATTTTAGTTTAAAATCTTAAATCATCAACTTATTATTTCTTTTCAAATTAAACTAAAATTTAGATATTCAATATTTAACATATTTATTCCTCGTGGGATCGACACTCGTACTTACACACACTTTATTACTTTTGCGACACGTGCACTTGCGTATCACGATTTTTCGCAACAAGTTTTTAGCGCCGTTGCCGGGGAATTTAATTTTGTTATTATTGAATTATTTTATTTTAGTTTATATTTGAATTTTCTTTTGCTGCTAGGCTTAAATTACATTATTTGCACATTACAGGTGTATGCGAAAATTAGGTACTGCCAACCTAATCCCTATCGACCTTGAAATTGAACGAACCTGTCGCCGAAATCGAAGGGAAACAAAACAAGCAATTATGGCAGATGATCAAAACGCAAATCTACAACAGAGGGTTGAAGTGGCAGAAGTCGGACGACGAACTTTGCTCGATTATGTGATGTCATCCATGGACGGGGTTCATTCAGCAATTCGAAAACCTGCCATCACGTGCAATAATTTTGAAATAAAGCCGGGAACAATACACATGATTCAACAGTATCAATTTTGTGGTCTGCCGAATGAAGACCCCAAGGATCATATTGCTAGCTTCGTCGAGGTCTGTGACACTTTTAAATACCATAATGTCTCTGATGATGCTATCAAGCTCAGGTTATTCCCCTTCACACTAAGAGAGCGCGCGAAGAATTGGTTAAACTCTTTGCCCTCGGATTCAATTACAACGTGGAATGAGTTAGTTCAGAAATTTCTTTCTAAATTTTTTCCCTTTGAGAAAATGGCAAAACTCCGCAACGAGATCACCAATTTTACTCAATTTGAGGGTGAGACAATTTATGAAGCATGGGGCCGATTCAAGGAGCTTTTAAGAAAATGTCCCCAACATGGTCTACCACAATGGATGCAAATACAGACATTTTTCATCGGCTTGTCAGTTACTACTAGGACCCTTGTTAACTCAGCAGCTGGTGGATCGCTACTACAGAAGACAGAAGTGGAGGCATTCAACCTGTTAGAGGAGTTATCCCTCAATAATGATCAGTGCCCGGTTGAACGTCAGATTTTGAGAAAGCAGTCACAGACCCCAGAAATGGAAGCGATAAAAGCATTGACTACACATATGACATCCCTCACTAGACACATCCTAGGTAATCAAGCTCCAGTTAATACAATTCAGTCCCCGATTATGCAATGTCAATGGTGCCAAGGACCACATGCGAGTGAAAACTGTCAGCAAGGGAACCAAATGGCTAGTAGTTTATCTGAACAGGCCCAATATGTGGAAAATTATAATAGACCGACGCTTCAAAATTCCGGTAATTACTATAATGGGGGGTACAACAATCATCCGAACTTCTCGTGGAAGAACCCGAACAACGCCATACAGATGCCACAAGCTAATCAGTCGGGACCTCCGTTTCCAGAAAGAAAATCTAATCTGGAGGATTTAATTGCCAAGATGGGAGAGCGCACCAATAATATAATTGCTGAACTGGGGGAGCACACAAATAAATTTATGGCTGAAACAAGAACAACCTTGCAAAACCAGTCAGCTCAAATTCGAAGTTTGGAAACTCAAATGGGCCAGATGGCAGCTGCATTAAATGGTCGCCCTCAGGGCACATTACCCAGTTCCACTGAAGTCAATCCTAGAGAACAGTGCAATGCCATCACACTTAGAAGTGGAGCAGTGTTTGAAAATTGTGCCAAGGAAAATAAGAAAGTGGTCGCACATGACGGAGTGCATTCGTCATCATCCGAGTCCACATCAAAGGATCAAGAGCTACTGGACGCTCCAGCTCAGATTCCAAAGGAGATCATCCCCAACGTTCCTTTCCCACAACGCCTGAAAAATGCAAAGTTTGATAACCAGTTTGCTAAGTTCCTTGATATCTTCAAAAAGCTCCACATCAACATTCCATTCGCTGAGGCTCTCGAGCAAATGCCTAAATATGCAAAATTTTTGAAAGATATTCTTTCCCACAAGCGCAAAATAGAGGAGTGTGGTTTTATAGCTCTTACAGAAGAATGCAGTGCTATTATTAAGAGGAAGCTTCCACAAAAACTGAAAGACCCAGGAAGTTTCACTATTCCATGCGAAATTGGGAATTCTATATTTGAAAGGGCACTTTGTGATTTGGGAGCGAGCATTAACCTGATGCCTCTATCTATATTTCGGAGGCTTGGTATTTGTGAACCAAAGCCCACAAGTGTAGTTCTACAGATGGCCGATCGCTCTATAAAGCATCCGTATGGGGTTATTGAAGATGTCCTCATCAAAGTCAACAAGTTTATTTTTCCCGCTGATTTCTTGATTCTTGATATGGAGGAAGATCGTGGTATCCCTATAATATTAGGTCGACCATTCTTAGCCACAGGGGGTGCTGTAATTGACCTAAGAAAGGGAGAGCTTAAATTGCACGTACAAGATGAAGATGTCACATTCAAGGTGTATAAATCACTGGAGTACCCAATAGAAGCTTCACGTCAACCAAACGATTTTCTTGAGCCTAATGGAAAGCAGCATGTTGAAAGTTTGGGGGAGTCGCCATTACGGGTCCTACCACATATAAAGAAACCACCCGACTACAACAAACTTTTGGCAAATGATAAGTTCGTAAATGAGCAACAATGGTTACCATATTGGGATGGTACGGTTAAAAATGCAAATTCCATTATATATCGTGATCCCACATGACGCAGCATATCGTCAAGCTGACGACGTTAAAACACGCACTTGGTGGGAGGTAACCCATTAATTTATTTAGTTCTTATTATTATTCTTATTATTATTATTATTATTATTATTATTATTATTATTATTATTAACTTTATTTACTTATATTTATTTGTTACTGTTTTTATTTTCGTTTTGCTTTATTATTTTTATTATTATTATTATTATTGTTATTATTATTTTTTCTGTTATCACGTTTCACCTTTATTATTATTTTCGTCTTTAGTTTTAGTTTATTTTGAATTTATTTTTCCTGAAAAAATAAAAAATAAAAAATCCTGATTGATCGCTCCTTCGACCGAAGCTCCACCACACTGACGGCTGCCTGAGACGATATGAGGTACTTTTACTTTACCCTACTCATTTAAACTGATTTAACATTGGGGACAATGTCTATATTAAGTTTGGGGGGGTTTTTATTTGGATATTATTTTTTAGGAAGTCTGCTTAATATTTTAAATTCTATGGTATGATTATTTATTCCATTTGTTTAAAGTGTCGATGATTGCACCTTTGATCAATGCATGTTTCAACTTCTGAATAGATTCTGAGATAATATGATCTATGATAGTAGCATTGAGTGGAGCTTAGGAAGTTAGACTTGTTTGTGTGGAAATGTTTATTCTTGTTTAAATTTAGCTGATAATGATATAAATTGTTGTCGTGAGATCGAGAGCCTAAACACAGTAAGGGAGTGCTTGAGTGTAAACACTGAAAGATGGTGAGCTCCATTTAAATTTAGTGAGTATTAAATTGTTCGTGGTTTTGCCCTGCATTCATGAATACAAATTGTGATTTTTGCAGAATTAAGAGAATGACTTAGGCCATTTTTGAATCGTTTGAGCTTTTATTGACATACCTCATTTGTGTCATTTAAATGGCACCCTTAGTCTCCTATTTGAACCTTTATTTACCACTATTTTGTCAACTCTAACTTAGCCTACCCTGAAATTATTTTGACTATCCTGTTTATTGAGCACAGGGTTGTGGGTACATATTATGGGGAGAGTTGGAGAAAGTAGTGGTGAGAATCAGAGCTAATTCTTTTGTCAATTGTCTAAATTGTTAGTATTTTGAGATTTTATTTATTCTTCTTTTATATTTTTCAGTGATTAAAGTTGTGAAAAAAAAAAAAAAGAAAGAAAGAAGAGAAGAAAAAAAAAAAAAGAAAAAAAAAAAGTTGAATTGTTCAGTAGTAGAACAATTTCTCATATGCTATTTAATTTGTTGTTATTGTTATTATTTGTATTTTATGTTTGTTAGTAAAGACATTGACAAATGAGTTGGTTTTGAAAAATAGAGAGTGAGACAAGTTTGGGGGGATTATTGAGTTAACTGATTAGAAAAGAGTTTAAGTGAGTGTAAGGAGTGAGGGTGGCATAAGGATGGATTGTGCTCTAGAGTTTCGTTTGAATCCAAAAATTTCCTACCTTATAAACCCGGCCTTACATTGCAAGCTTAATTAAAGACCTACCGACTTTTATTCTGTTTACTCATATTTGTTATTAGTGAATAATGGGCAAGACTGATAAACAATAAGAGTGGATGGAGTGACCCTGAGAGGTATTTTTGATTTCCCTTCTTATAAGACACAATTATAGATCTATCAGCTAAACAAGAATGAGTTCGAGCATGTACACACACAAGAATTTCTGATTAAGTTTTTATCAATGTGATATCATGAGTTGTATTATTGAAAGTGTTTATTTAGATGGTTTATTTGTATGCAAATATCAAGTTGAGACGAAATACTATGAACTATGATTTAGATGATTTTACCATGGAAATTTTAAATATTTTGCAGACTTTAAATTTTAGAAATTCTTGGATAAACTTTGTTAGATTTTTATGCTTATCTTTGTTCGCTTGAGGACAAGATTTCATTCAAGTTTGGGGGTGTGATAAGTGTGTATTTTACACACTTTATTGTACTCTTTAATACTTGAATTGATAAGTTTTACTCAAGTATATGAAAATTCTGATATATTTGGTGAGTGTGTAGAAAAAATTGGAGAATTACAGGTTTCGGTGAAATCAGAGCAATTGTCGATCGATCGGCTATTTTAATTATTTTAATCTCAGCCGTTGATCAATCGGCTATTTTAATTAATGGAGGTGTTTGAATCTGGACCGTTGAAGCTTGTTTTAATCTTAGCCGTCGAAGGTGATTGTGGGCTGAGCTTCAAATTAATTGATAAATAGGTTATATGTTAACCTAATTGGAGGATTCATTCAAGATAGCCCCAGAGAGCGAGAGCAAGACGGAGACCGGAACCGAGCGAGAGCTTCTGGAATTGGGATTCAGCATAGTTTTTCTTTCTCTTTTTCTTCTGAACGATGAACTTCTTTATTATTCTTATTGTTTATTATTCTTTTAGCATAAACTAAACTTCCAATTCTAGGGTTTCGACGTAACTTTGCTATGATTATTTATTTTTCTTAATTTAGGTTCTTAATTTTCTGTTCCTTTTCTGTGTTGAGTAATTTATTCTGAACGTAATACTTAGGTTTGCTTGATCACCAAAACTAAGAACTTTAGGGTTAGTTCGGGATGCGAGAGCGGAGAATTTAACCGTGCACTGAATAAATTGCCTTAAAAAGAATCCTAGGCTAGAGATAGTTAGGGCATTTGAGTGGTAATATAATTTCTTGTTCTTAATGTATTCAATTAATTCTCAGGATTAGAGACCGAGAGGTGATAATTCGTTAATTGAATAAGTTTGTCTTTGCTCGAGAGAGATTGATGAATATTTTCGTGAAATTGCCATCAACACAAAGGAATAGGAATTGATTACTTGAATTAGGTTTAATAAATAGGATTAGCTAAGTGAAATCGGAACCTTGGATTTTCTCATCATATAATCTTACTCTTTTATATTTAATTATATTATTTAAATTGTTAAATTTCTTTTATTTTGAATTATTTTAGTTTAAAATCTTAAATCATCAACTTATTATTTCTTTTCAAATTAAACTAAAATTTAGATATTCAATATTTAACATATTTATTCCTCGTGGGATCGACACTCGTACTTACACACACTTTATTACTTTTGCGACACGTGCACTTGCGTATCACGATTTTTCGCAACAGGCTTATAGGGGAATTGAGAAACATTACGCACATGACGTGAGTTAGTGGTTTTGTCTTGTCCCAGAGAAGGATAAAATAACATATTGTTAGTGGCAAGGACGATTTTACATAAGTACCAGATAAGGATAAGAACATATATGTCAGTCCCCGTCTTACACTTAGCCGTACTTTATATTTACATTCTTTTATCTTTCTTACTTAAAACATGTGCATAAAACGTTTTGCATGACTTTCTTGAAAACGTGATGCATGGACATACATTGTGCATAAAACATAACATAAATAAAAGACAGGTCCACGAAGCATAACATAGACAGTTCATCAAGACGGTAACATAAAACAATAACTCATAACATATGACGTGTTCTATAATCTGTCTACCCGTCAACATACCCCATTAAACATAAAGTTCTAGTATCTCTGTGATGTGGGCCTTAAAGGTCAAACACATGCATACGAACTTATCTGGGCTCTGTCGAATTTATCAAACATTGACAGTTTCTCTTTGGCGTTTCACGAATCTATAATATGCACATTCAAACCATTATTCACATCACATCGGTACTAACTAATAAACGATCAAAACATAGCTTATCTTCACTTCAAATAGCTAAAACTTAATCAACTAACAAATTCTAGCAATTTCCATTCAAAATCTCAGATTTCTCTCTATTTCTAGGCTAAATTTCAAACGGTCGTAACTTCCTCTATTGTTATCTGTTTTCGACGATTCAACATGCATCGGAAACCTTATAACGTTTAGTTTAGCATGGAATAATTCGTTTAAAGAAAACAAGTCGGAAACAGGGTCAAAACTCAAAATTCTTGGACTGCCCTGTTTTGTGCTGATTTTCAAACTCGTAATCCGATTTTCACCAAACGTGCTTATTTTTTCTTCGGTTAATCCATTCAAACCCTTAAACAAAATCCTAACATGCATTATCATCAAATGAGACAAATTTCAAAGCCTTAACCCTAAAACACTCCACCGAAATCAACGTCCAAATAGGCTAAATCCATTAACTAACGTATAGGCTTACCTTTTGTGAAGAAAACAGAAGAAAACGGAGGGGAGAACTCGTCGTCATTGGCGTCAGGGTGAGGAAAGCTTTGGCGTCGCCTGGAGAAGAGAAGAAAGAAGAGAGGAGAAGAATAAAAATAAAATGAGAGGGGGAGGGCTTCTGCTGATGGGTTTAACGCGAGAGAGAGAGAGAGAGAGAGAGAGAGAGAGAGAGAGGAGAGAGAGAGAGAGAGAGAGAGTGTGTGTGTGAGTGAGTGAGTGAGTGAGAGAGAGTGAGTGTATGTGTTTGGCAATTGGGATAGGGGAAACTTCCTTGAAAAGTTTCGTTATTTTGACTCGAATCTCCGCTTAAAATCTCGTACGTTTTAACTCCCTCTTTTCCGCTCTATTTTCTTAAACTCTTAAATTTTCAGCGTCCAAATTCCAATAAAATCTACATCGCATTTATAGCAAATTTTCTTCGTACAAACGAATTTTAAGGACGCTTACATGATCAGAAAAGTAGGGTGTTATAAGAGCTGTCATTTCATCGTGCATGACTGTCATCCAATGGGGACTTTTAGATGCTTGTAGGAAGGTTTTCGGTTCAAGAAAGATATCTGCTTGGGCAGAAAGAACATGGGGTTTGAAAATACCAGCTTTGGATCTAGTTCTCATAGAATGCGAATTGATTGGAAGTGGTTGAGGAGGAGGGGAAGAGGTGATAACCGGTATAGTAGGCGAATGTAGGTCAACAATGTGATTGGGAGGGTGTATGAAGTGGATGATAGAGACAGAGATACCCCTTGTGATGGTCACTATAGCCCAGAAAAGCACAAGGAAGTGAGCGATGCTCTAATTTATGTCGGTTGAAAGGACGTAAAAAGAAAAAACAGAGACAGCCAAACATACGGAGCGAGAAGTAAGGAGGAACGGAATGAAAGAGAAACTCATAAGGAGATTTGTTTTGTAAAACGAGAGTAGGTAAGAAAACTGCCCAACTTCTGGACTTATGGCATTCTCGCCTCAACCCAACCCTCTAACTCTGATACCAAGGTAGAAGTTTAGAAACGTTGAGGAAGATATAAAGTGAGGAAGAAGAAAAAGAAGTCTGCTGTAATTCTATTTTTTGTAACTAAAAAAGTTTACAGTTGTCTTGTATTTAACCTATAAGTTAATAAAAAGATACTTATGAGAAGTAATATTTATAGAGTGCTAAACTAACAAATAGATTAATAACCAAAATAATGAGATGCTAGAAATACAATATGCTAACACATTGAAGTGCAATTTGTTGGAAAAATTAGTTTAAGATTCAAATAATAAATTACCTCTAACGTTAGGGTATAAAACGTTAGGGTATCAATCAGAGGCAAGGGAAAAAAAAATCAATAACTTGGACTGATTAATATAGTTTGAGAGACGACATACTCAAAGTCAAAGAATGCATTGCTTAGACACTTCATGTTATCAAGAAAACGAGTTACTAATAATAGTTTGTACTACTTTGACAAATTTATCAATTTATTAATGATATTCTTCTTTTCTACCAAAAATACATCTACCTAACAATCATATATATATATATCCATCCGAGATTAGGTACGATTAATGAACGACGAAATCAAATCAAAGCGGTGGATTTGCAGCTTTCGTGTAGCCATTTCTTTATACGAAAGCTTCCATTGTTTTCGTCCATTTGTATTTGTCTGCGCTGGTCAAGCGCTTACTTTTTAGAATACGTTCTTAAAATGCGCTGAAGAAGACGAAGCTAACTGCGGCCGGTTTAGCCCAGTGGGTCTAACTCGAATCAGCAGAATTCGAGGGAGGAATTTACATTGTTTATGCTAGATATGCAGTTTTTGAGAGCTACCCACTACCCAATACGTAGAACTGTTCAAATGAAGACAATTTCAAGACTTCAAGTTGTAAGAAATTAGCTCTGTTTACAGCTTCACACGGTTTTAATGTCAAATGCAGAAGCTTGGGTTATCGACTCTATAAATACTTCTGCATCTTCTTCTTGGTTCTTCACTTCCATTCGAGCTATCAATCAAACCAAGTTGAGATCGAGCTCTTCTCTTTTTCTTTTTCTTTTTTGGTAGAGACTAATGGGTTCCGTCGACAATGGCTTCCGAGTTTTTCTGTTTCTCTCTTGCTTGATTATCTTCCTCCCGGAGTTCTCTATGGCTTCTGCTACGTCCCTCAAAGTCGGTTTCTACCGGCGGTCGTGCCCATCTGCAGAGACAATCGTGAGCAAGGCAGTAGAGAAAGCTGTCTCTCGCAACCCTGGCATTGCTGCTGGCCTGATACGAATGCACTTTCACGACTGTTTTGTTAGGGTAAATTGCTTATCACTAAATTCTTCCATTAAAACAGCTTTATAGACTGATTTAGACGTTAGGTTTTGTGTTTCAAAGGGTCGATCAAAGAAATAAAAAATGAAACTCTGACGTAATCTCACGTAAAAACGTTTTGTTTCAGGGCTGTGATGGATCTGTCCTACTGAAATCAGGACCTGGATTCCAAGCCGAGAGAGAACATCGTGCAAACAACCCTAGCCTTCGAGGCTTCGAGGTAATCGACGAGGCCAAGTCTCAAATCGAGGCTGTCTGTCCAAACAAGGTCTCCTGCGCCGACATTCTAGCGTTTGCCGCTCGCGACAGCGCCAAGAAAGTCGGCGGAATCAGCTACTCCGTCCCCTCCGGCAGGAGAGATGGGCTTGTCTCTCTGATCGGTGAAGTGGGACAGAATCTCCCTCCACCGTTCTTCAACGCTCAGCAGCTCATTGATAATTTCGCTCGTAAAGGGTTATCTGCTGATGAAATGGTGACTCTCTCCGGGGCTCACTCCATCGGAGTATCTCACTGCTCTTCCTTCTCCTCCCGTCTCTACACCTTCAACCAAACTCACCCTCAAGATCCTTCGATGGATCGTGCCTACGCTGATTATTTGAAAACCAAGTGTCCTCCTCCCAGTAGCCATGGCGGAAACCCCACTGTCGAACTTGATTTCGCTACCCCAAATCGGCTGGACAATATGTATTACGTTGAGTTGACGCGGCGCAGAGGGTTGCTCGCGTCCGATCAGACGCTGCTGAGTAGCTCGTCGACGTCGAAGATGGTGCTAAACAATGCAAAGAGTGGGTCGACTTGGGCTAACAAGTACGCAAAGGCGATGGTTAAAATGGGCGCCATTGATGTACTCACTGGTTCGCAAGGCCAGATCAGGAGGCAATGCAGCGTAGTGAACTAACGATCGCCATTGTTGGACACACTGGAGCAGCACCAATCGATCGGTTTTTCCTCAGAGTTTCATTCAAAGATTTGGTTAACGCAAAAATTCTTCTCATTTTTCATTTAATAATCGTTGTATTCTTCAATTTTGTTTGTCAACTGTATACATATTTTCAATCTTAAATCAGGCAATTTTCTCTCTTTCGTTTGGTTTGTAAGAAGATCAACCGAATGTACTAGAATAAAATATGATATTATGAACACGTGTGTCTGTCTGACTTTGGTTAACGTCTCTTACAGCAAAATATGGAGCAACTTCGAAATGTTTTTAAGACTAATGTTCCAAGCTATGTTAAAATTAGGGAAATTACCAAATTCAACCACGAACTACACCATTTTTCCGATTCCAACCACGAACTACAACTTTTAACAATTCAAACCATAACCTTTTGGAAATCTGCCAAAAACGACCACGCCGGACGGACGGCTTTCGTTTGCGTCCGTCCCCACGTATTTTTGCCCAAACCCGGACGGACGGAATAAACCTGCGTCCGTCCTCCGTTTTAGCCCAATCTCAAGCTGCCACGTGGCCCTCGATTGAGTCGGTCTAATCTGCCCCAACCAGGACGGACGGAATAAACCTGCGTCCATCCGCGTTTTTAGACTAATCACAAGATGCCACGTGTCCAGACGGACGCAATATGTCCCCGTCCGTCCGGGTTAACTTAAAAACATTCCCGGCCGGACAGTATAATTTCTCGTCCGTCCGAGAAAGCGATTAAAATCGCTATTCAAAGCAAAGACGGGTTTTGCACAGTCGCCGGTTGCCGGAATCCGTTCTCTCGACACTCTAAAATTTTTTGTGCGATTCTCAAGCGAAAAACGCATCAGGTAATATCTTACTCCTTTTGTAGTTGTGTAGTTTAAATTTTTACGTTTAGAACGCAAAAATCCGAGCCCTAGGTCAAAATCGCCCTTTTAGAATCACCCGGACGGACGCGATTTTAATCCGTCCGTCCTGGTAATAACCAGGACGGACATGCCAATATTGAGTCCGTCCTGGTGATAACCCGGACGGACAAACCAATATTGAGTCCGTCCGGGTTATGGCTGTGAAGGCCGAGTTTGACTGGGATCTGATTTTCGCCACGGTTCGAGTTATTGTGACTAATCTTGGAGACTTTCCAATTTGCAGACTTTACGAAAATGGCAGAGAAAATTGCTTATAAACGAAAGAAGGATTCGACATCACAAGGTGGACCTTCAAAGCGGCCAACGATGTCACAGCCATCTCCATTGCCTTCACAGCCACCTCCAACTCCACGGGCCTTACAGCCACGTCCACCGGCCCCACAGTCAGTTTCACGGGCCTCAGAGCCACATCCACGTGCTCCACAGGCACCTCCAAGGGCCTCACAGCCACCGCCCAGCTCCTCTACTCCCAGCTCCTCACAACCAGCTTCATCGGCCTCACAATCGAAGGACTTTCGCAGTCAACATTGTCGAGAGCAATATCAGCGGATATAGTACACCGAAAGGTGTCGTTGACGAATATGGTGGACTTTACAGGTTGAGTCAATTATTCTTACAAATTGTTTCTACAATATTTCGTTGAACTAGTCTCATGCATTTGTTATTTAAAATTTTCAGGATGGGAGTCTTTGGAGATAAAAGAAATGTTTGACAGGATCGGACTTCAAGGACTCTACACCATTCGGGGAGTCAGCTGTGAAAAAATGGTTCGCCTATTCTATGCGAACATGAGATATTCAGTGAGGTCGGGAGTTATATAGACCTATATAATGGGTGAGGAGTATGAAGTGACGCCACAGGTTGTGAATGAGGTGCTTGGCTTTCACGCAGAAGGGGCAGAAAAGTACTACCATGCTCAGAAAAAATTGCCCATGCTTGCCACAGCAGAGGGAACAGCGTTCATTAGACAGATTCATCGGAACGCTGATATTGTGGATATCGTGAAGCCAGGAGCAAAAGATATGAATGTGAAAGCTCGCGTCATCCATAACCTTATAGCACACACCATTCTACCGCGCGTTGGACATAGAGATCATGTTAGCTACATGTGTCTCTATGTCATGGAGAAATTGTATAGCGGTAACTTCTTCGACCCCGGCTATGTGATTCTGAGTCACATTAATGAGATCTCACGCACACGGACCAAGAACCTCGCGTACACTGTCTTGATTCAGAAGATTATTGAGCATTTTCAGATTCAGTTACCGCGAGGGGCACAGACTATACCATAGCGGCCCGCGGATGCATTCGGCAGGCTGCATTTGGTGAAGATGGGGCTGCATGAGGTCGACGGAAGGTGGACGGAGGGGAATGATGTTCGGCCCCCTCCTGTGCTGCAACACCCTCGTCGAGGGCAACTCCCCTCTCAGATCGTGCCTCCCACGGATATGGCTTTTATTAGGACGCTGATAGAGACTGTTCGAATAGAGGTGGCGTCTGTTCGAACGGAGGTGCAGACTGTTCGATCAGAGGCAGCGTCGGGAGCAAACATTATGCAGTACCTCACAGATATGATGTCGTACCACAGAGAGACTAGACGGATCTTCCAGGATTGGATGGAGGCCCATTCCTTTGATCCTGACGATCTTGGGAGAGCTGATGCTGATGGTGACGATGATGAGGTACTCCTGACCAGGGGTGGAGATGACGAGGATGTGCTGCCGGGGGCTGGAGATGACGAGGATGTGCTGCCGGGGACTGGAGATGACGACGCTGCCCAAGCTTAGGTATATTTGAACCTATTTTTCTCATTATTAATTACACTTCAACTCATTACAATCTAACTTTCTTTTATTACCTGCAGAGAGGGGACGACCGAGGGCGATGCACAGAGACAGAGAATTTTTTTTTGTAAACTTTGATGATGTACTGTATTTGGATGATGAAAATTTGTAGTACTTGTAGTTGGATATTCATTAACTTGATGTACATTAGTTATATTTATTTTTGTTGGATGCAATTGATGTTTGAGGCAAAATACTGGAACTGTTTGGATATTCAAATATGCAGGATGATACTAGCTATGGGGGAGACTAAAAACAAAGGAAACTCTGCCAAAATTTCTAATTTTTTTCTCACTTTAATTATAAAAGGGACATTACATATTCTGCAATTTTCCCTCTTATTTCACTCTGCATTTCTCCTTATTCTGTCGTAAGTGAAAGCAGCGTTGAAAAAACTTCAAGCAGTAGTGGTGGGAGTGACGTGAAACGACTTTCTCAATCTGTGGAAGTTTCGGACAAAGATATCCATCATTACGATGTACATCTTAATCTTTTCTGTTAGATGCTTCATAGAAATGGTTTTAAAATACACGTAGGAACGGTATAATTTCTCATTATAAAATACAATTTATTGTACAAACTATAAGATACATCAAATATGCATAAAATAAAGATGATCCGCTCTCCACCATCTGTATGTCATCGTCTTCAATCATTCTCTCTCATGTGCGTGTTTCTTCAAAGGCTCTGAGCAGAAGCACGTGAAGTGGATCCCCTCTCAGAACATGTGCGTGTTTCTTCAAAGGCTATGAGACTTCAAAGAAGACCGGGATATGATACCGTGGTCAAAAAGATAGTTGTCCGAGCGAATAATTTTCTCGTGGAAGTTTCGGACAAAGATATCCATCATTCTCTGTCATGGCCGCTTTCCTGATTGCCTGTAGTAGATTCCTGCACGTATTGAGAGTTATATTAGAATATAATAGCGAAATTTTGTTTACGAGAATAATAGTAAAAATGTACCTGCGTCCCGCCAACGGTTCGGAAACCCATAAATGTGTCACGCGAAGCAGAAGCACGTGAAGTGGATCCCCTCTCAGAACATGTGCGACTGTTATGCCCCTGACATCCACATTTACGACACGTCATCGTAGACTTCTTTTTAGAAGTCGGAACACGTGGACCACGAGAAGTGGTAGCAGGCTCATCGACATCGCGAATTCTTTTCTTCTTTGGCCTACCAGTGTAACGACCCATTTTCCCAGCAAGATATTGTCCGCTCTGGGGATTGGGCCGTAGCACAATATCCTCCCCTCACGGCTTTGTTTGGCGAGAACTTCCCAGAAGGTCACCCAACCTGGAATTGCTCTCGCCGAAGCACTTTTAACTTCGGAGTTCTTATGGGATCCGTTGCCAATTGTGCTCCAAAACGCGTCTTGCTATGTTGGGAGGGTCTCTTTACATATGTTTCATTTCCACATACTTCTCCAAGCGATGTGGGATTGTGACGACCCCCTTTTTACGACCTGTCACCTTCCGGTTCGCCCACGCGGACGTACCGCCATCCGAGTTCCGGTTCGTGCAGCCATCGTACCCATACGTGTATATTCGGGTCATCACAATCACCCCCCCTCGGGGGCCCAACGTCCTCGTTGGCCACATTTCCGGTTGGGTACAGGCTCTGATACCATTTGTAACGACCCCTTTTCCCAGCAAGATATTGTCCGCTCTGGGGATTGGGCCGCAGCCCAATATCCTCCCCTCACGGCTTTGTTTAGCGAGAACTTCCCAGAAGGTCACCCAACCTGGAATTGCTCTCGTCGAAGCACTTTTAACTTCGGAGTTCTTATGGGATCCGTTGCCAATTGTGCTCCAAAACGCGTCTTGCTATGTTGGGAGGGTCTCTTTACATATGTTTCATTTCCACATACTTCCCCAAGCGATGTGGGACTGTGACGACCCCCTTTTTACGACCTGTCACCTTCCGGTTCGCCCGCACGGACGTACCGCCATCCGGGTTCCGGTTCGTGCAGCCATCGTACCCATACGTGTATATTCGGGTCATCACAACCAGGTTGGGGCCTTCTCTGACCCGGAATGATTGGGGTCCGACTCTCTGGTTCTGGCCACATTTGTTGCCCATTAATGGGACGAATGAAGTGCGAATACATCTCCAGATATGTGTTCCGATGATAATATATATGAACATAATCTTCTATCGGCTTTCTCATCAAATTAATGCATGCAACGGCGTGAACACAAGGGATTCCAGAAATCTCCCACCCTCGACATGCACACTCGCCTTCATTGAGGTCAACGATATATTGTTCGTCGCCGTTGCTAACCTGAAAAAGTGCATAAACAAATTCAGTATGAACAAGTAGAACAAACTAAGAAGAACATATCCGTATGAACAAGTTGAACAAACCTGAAACAGTGCATTTCCCTCTAACTCAGCCCTCCAATCGTAAGCTGTCCCTTTCAGCCTCTCTAGCTTATTCCTAATCTTAGGACACAGAACATCTTCTACCTTGAGCATCTCCTCGTGTTTTTTGACAATGCGTGTCATCAGGGTCTTTCGAATCATCTCGAACATCGTCAAAATCGGCATGTTCCGGGATGGCAAAAGAACTGAATTGAAAGACTCACATAAATTATTCAAGCCCAAGTCACACTTGGGAATTGTCGAAAATGCATGACTGGCCCAAAATCTAGGTGGTGTTCGTCGAAGCCATGCATGGGCATCCTTATTGAGCTCATATACTTTCCTCATTGCTATCTCAAAATATTCCCTTGTGGTTACCCTTGCTGCATTCCACATCACATCTTTATACGCTAGGCCCGGAAATTTTCCTTTGTAGTTTGCATACATATGTCTCTGGCAGAAACGGTGTTCGGCTAAACCAAATATCTCGTCCACAGCATTTAACAATCCCTGCAATTTTAAAGAAAAACAGGCTCAAATTAAAACAATAACTCTGCCGATCCAAATAATAATAGTAATAACAATATATACCTTCTGTCGATCCGACACAAATGTCCATCCTCGGCCTTCGTGAATGCCTATGTCGTTTCGCAATATCTCCAAAAACCACTTCCACGAGACTTGGGATTCTGATTCCACGTTGGCAACAGCTATGGGATATATACCATTGTTGCCATCAATACTCACGGCCGTGAGTAATTGGCCGGGGCAGGCTCCCTTCAGATGACATCCATCTAAACAAATAAGAGGTCTGCCCATATCCAACAAACCTGCTTTTCAAGCAGCCATACACATGTACATTCTTTTAAACATCATCTTCTCATTTCTATCTTCCACGACCAGGTCACCATCTATTACCAGTGTGCTACCTGGATTTGATCTTAATATTTCAGCTCCATAAGAACGAAGTATCTTCAGTTGTTCTTCGTTCCTCCCGAAATTAGCTTCTTTTGCTTGGGTTCTTCCTCTTCTCGTAAGGCTTGGCTTGATGTTAACTTTGTGTTCCCGCCTCACTGTCTCGATAATATCATGAATTGGCCAGTCAGGTTGACTTTTGAACCTATCTGAATAAGTTGTTGCCAACCACTTTGCTGTAGCGTGCCGATTATCAAATATCTTTACGCAATCGTGATCATTACAGTATGACTTTATTTGGAAGGTGGCCTCATTTTGCATGGCCGACGCATGCAGATGCCATTGACAATCTACTCCTTTACATTTTACCGTCAATCTGTTCCTCCCGCTTTTAACAATCTTAATATCATATCCTTTTTTCAAAGAATAGTCTCGTATTTCATTTCTAATGGCTTGCAAAGATTTATATTTTCTACTCAAAGCAAAATCACCAGAATCTGCAGCCCTTGTTTGTCTGCTTTGCACCTTGTCATCCTCAGAATTTAATGGTGTTCGTAGCTCATCGTCTAAGGTTTTTGAAATTGAACACACTCGTATTTCTCCATCACCCTCTAAGTGGTCAAATGCTTGAATATCACGGTACATGGGAGCGTCCTCCTCCATATACCAGTCTATGTTCGCAGGCTCATTTACATCATCCAATCTCTCAGCCATTTGCGACAATTATCTGTAAAAAAATCAAAATTTTAATCAAGTCAAACAATATCATATGAATTGAATACAAAATAGTTTTGACAATAATATAATTTCATATACACCCAATAAATGAACAGAAAAATTGAAAAAGAAAAAAAAAACAAATTAAGAATATTTGGTCTCGGACGGACGGACGCATTTTTACGCGTCTGTCCGGGTAAAATTAAATAAAGCTACCCGGACGGACTCCTTTTTACGCGTCCGTCCGGGTGTCACACCCGGACGGACTCTATTTTTTACCGTCCGTCCGATTGCCACATTTTTACCATTTTCGAATTAGGGCTCGGATTGTCGCGTTATTTAGATTAAAAATTGAAGTAAATAAAACAGAATTGATAAAGAAATTACCACAGACGCTTTTTTATCGTAAATCTACGAAAAATTTCAAAACTTCGAGTGAAAAGTCTAATTTCGTCGCCGATGTTTTTGTCCGCGGTGAAAACTTCAAATTCCCCTTTTTCTGGTTTTCATATCGATGCTCCGGACGGACGTGAAAGTTGCCCGTCCGGCCTGGTTAAGACGCGGACGGACGCAAGTTTATTCCGTCCGTCCTGGTTGGGGCAGATTAGACCGACTCAATCGAGGGCCACGTGGCAGCTTGGGATTAGGCTAAAACGGAGGACGGACGCAGGTTTATTCCGTCCATCCGGGTTTGGGCAAAAATACGTGGGGACGGACGCAAACGAAAGCCGTCTGTCCGGCGTGGTTGTTTTTGGCAGATTTCCAAAAGGTTATGGTTTGAATTGTTAAAAGTTGTAGTTCGTGGTTGGAATCAGAAAAATGGCGTAGTTCGTGGTTGAATTTGGTAATTTCCCTTAAAATTAAGGGTAAAATTCAAAATACCAAGTAAGAGTATTTATTGAAAAAATATATCAAACAAAAAGTCCTCGCATTCAAATTTTGAACTATCGAAATTGCTCAAAAAAGACCCCGGCGGGGGACCGATAGTAGGAGTGGGCATGGTCCGGTTCAGTTTGGTCTCGAGTGTAACAATGTAGGGTTCAATGTGTAAATTTGGATTCAAAATTGAAAATTCCAAATCAATTCAAAATTTAATTTCAAAATCAACCACATCTATAACCTAATTTTGGATAAAATCAGATTAGAAATCGAATTGCTGATTTTCAGCAACAATCCGATTGAAGAAAGAATTCCAGAATGCACCTAGACCTAATGAGGAGAAGCGTTCAGAATCAACTGAACAAATCACCATCTGAAAATTCGTCATTTACCTAGCAATCAGCCTGAGAATTTGATTTTTGGGAATCCGATGGCTGATTCTCAGCATTATATCCAGCATGAACTTGGTCTGGTATGGTGACCAAATTCGGATGAGGCATCAGAATGGAAAAGCTGATAATCCGAGCTAATGGTTTTACAGCTCAAAAAATCCAAGCAGTTTCAGATTTCACGGGATGCGCGGGGTGACCCCCTCCCCTATAAATAGATCCTTCGAGGAGGAGGAAACTCACACCAAAGTTCTCTTTTCCCTCTCGAGTTCTTCAGAAGAACTTACCTCAGGCTCTGATGAAGCTTTCCTCTCTGGCAACCGAGCTCCGACGAAGCCTTCCTCTCTGGCAGCCGAGCTCTCCGGCGAAGCTTCCTTGACCTCTGTCGACGACCCATCGGAGTAAGACTTTCCCTCTCCCTCTGTTTTCCCCTTCGTCACTCGCTCGTTCGCTCTCTTTTTCTCACTCTCCCACGCTAATACTCTCCCTCTCGCTCTCTGTAGAAATACGCGAAGAATAAGAAGCAGCGGTTCAGTTTTAAGGAAAAAACTGAAGTGGTTCACTTAAGACAACCCGATCTGAACCGAACTGGCACTGTTCACCCGACACGAACTGAACCGGTACTGTTCACCCGACCTGAACTGAACTGACAATGTTCACCCGACCCGAACCAAATTTTGACCCGAATCGAACCGGATCGATCGGAGATTTAACCGGTAAGGAATTTCTGCCTAAATTTTTCTAAAGTTGGAATAATTTAAGTGGGATTTTAATAATAATATTCGATTTAGGCAGGAAAGATTTTGGAACTATCCGGTTCAATCTAAATCGATCATGTTGACTTATAGAGTGTTTAAGTCATAATTTGTTTTTGATGATGTATTTGTATATTAAGTATAAAATTTGATTATGTGTATTTAACGAGAATTATGAATATGAAATTGTTTGGCAATACCCTTAAAAAGGGTATTTTAGTTGTCTAATAAAATCGGTTTGAGTATACAGAGCTGAATAGAAAAACAGGGCTGAAACGCGTGCTTCTACCGATCGTTACACAACAAAGCTTCTGCCGGTAGCTGTTTTCAAGACATCTGCCGATGACGTATCAAAGCACTTACATGCTATCATCTGCCGATAGAGTTTTGAAGTCATCTGCCGATTGCGTTTTGAAGCCATCTGCCGATAGCGTCATGAAGACATCTGCCGATGACGTGTCAAGTGCTTATATGTTTCATCTGCCGATGGTGTTTGAAGCCACATCTGACGATGATATTTGAAGACACATCTGCCGATGATATTTGAAGACACATCTGCCGATGATATTTGAAGACACATCTGCCGATGATATTTGAAGACACATCTGCCGATGATATTTGAAGACACATCTGCCGATGATATGATGTTTGAAGCAGCTCCTGCCGAGTGACTAAACGACAAAAGGAGATGCTAACTAAAGCATGCACCTGCTGATGAAATTTAAGGATGCATCTGCCGATGGAATTTAAGGATACATCTGCCGATAGCATTTCAAGCTGCATCCACCGATGACGTGTCTCTGCTTCATAAGTTGCATCTGCCGGTGAACTTCCGCCAGAATTCAAAGTTAGCCGCGAAGCTACAGTGACGTCGTTTTCAGCATTAACTCCAGACCTTTAATGGCGACGACGA
Organism: Begonia masoniana; assembly: GCA_022432975.1. NCBI lineage: Eukaryota > Viridiplantae > Streptophyta > Magnoliopsida > Cucurbitales > Begoniaceae > Begonia > Begonia masoniana. The sequence goes on from CM039510.1 coordinate 32,472,987, forward strand.
ACAACATTTTCAGAAGCAACGGATAGCTGCTTCAGTACGGATGCTTCCCAACGGTAACATTTTTCCATTTGGAGAATGAAGCATTCAATTCTGTGAAGAGAAAATCAGACAGAGTATTTAAGCCGAGCTTAGAGCACAAAGTCCCAACTTTTGCCAATTTGAATTCTGAGCCCTAAGCTGCGAAAGTTATTACTCGGTATTTTCACTACATCTCTAAATTCGAACTTGAGATTCATTTCTTATGAGAGTGTAGTGTGTGCTTAATTTTACACATTCAAAATCTGTAAAGGCTGTGGATTATCGCCCGTGAAGTATAATCCTGAAGTATAAAGGCAGTTGATCGGAGCCCGAAATTTCGATCTGGTTATTCTCGAGGAGAAGGTTAAGGATCTTCAAGGGGTGAATCTTGAAGCGTGGACGTAGGCTGGGTTGAGCCGAACCACGTTAAAACTCTTGTGTTAATCTCTCTCTTACTCTTTACTTTATTTGTTTGTCTGCTGTTAGCATTTAACCAAATTGAGAGAATTTACATTGATTATTAAATTAAGTTTTTAAAAAGTCTAATTCACCCCCCTCTTAGACAAATCTCGATCCTACAGATCCAACCGATCCAATCCGATCTAATAACACAACGTAAGGAAATTCTGCTTAATTTACTTTGAAATTGAATTTATTTAGTAGGATTTTAATATCAAATATTTTAATTGAACAAGATATTATTCTGGGAATTTTTGGATTAACCCGATAAACACTTATTGCTCAGAATCCAAGTAAGTGTAAATACAATGTTTTGGCTACGACCCTACATCACATGATAGATATTATTTTCTTTATTATTATTTTATTTTAACGCACGTTTTCGATGATTGAGCATGTATATTAGAATATCGACATAGAATTGTTTAAAATATAAAATGGATATGATATTTGCATGTGTATGAAAATGATGGAATTGACGGAAAATGTGATAGCAAAAGCCTGAACGACAGTGAGATGGTGAGCTTGAACATATGTATTGACGTGATAGCAAAAGCCTAAACGACAGTGAGATAGTGAGATTGAACGTTAAAAGTAAAAGTAAAAGATGACGAAGTTTGAATGACAATGAGATGGCTAAGTCTTGAAAGAAGGTTAAATTTTCAACCAGTATGCAACTGTTAACAGAATTTGGTAAAAATAAAAGTAAAAGTTTTGTAACTTGCACGTATTTCCATTTACTGAGATTTTGTCATAGTTCTTAACTTGTGATGTAGGTGAATTTTTGTCTGAGGAAGAACTAGCTGCAATTGAGAATCCTCCAGGGGCAGACGAGCATACAGATGAAGAACATATTGTTGATTTCGAGAAAAATGATTTAAATTAGTATGCCTTAAATTTTTAAAACGATATGTAATGTTTTATTTTGATTTAAGATTTTAGAAATAATTGTCGAATTTTATTATTTAATAAAGTCTCGTAAATTGTTTTAATTATGCGATAGTTTAGCCGATTTAAAATAGCAGCCCCCCAAATCTAAAATTCTTGGGGCCACATAAAAATCCAGAAGACAGCTCCGAAAATTGCGGGAGGGCGCATACTGTAGCAGACTCCCGCATAAAAATTCGAGGGGTCGCATAAAAATTTGAAGGGCAGCCCCAAAAATCGCGGGGGGCCGCACCAAAAATCTCGAGGGGCCGCGTACTGTAGCCGGCCCCCTGTGGTTTCGAAATATTCTTCATTATTTTAAAATAAATTAAACAAATACCAAATCATATTCAATTCACTTAAACTTTACCACATGTTCATCATATAATGGTAAGATAATGTAAAAAGTTTTGTGATTTTTTAAAAATTTATGATTTAATATAATTTATTTATAAAATAATGTAATTAAAATTACAATATATCGCACAAGTGTTATAAAATTAAGAAACTTTTCACATTATCTTTCCATGATGTAATAAACATGTAGTAAATATTTCAAGTAAATTTAATATGATTTAGTATTTTTTTTTAAATTAAATAATCAGTTCTTCTTCAGATATCAATTTGAAGCCTTAAATGATAGATTTTGGGCCCAAAAAGGCTCTCATGGGGTTTAACCATTGGAAGATGTGTATGTATCTGTGAGAACTTTGATTTGATATATTGTCGGCCTCAATCAGATACATGTATGGCTTTTGAAGTTGAGAATGTTACTAATTTGCATAAAAATTCACTAATATTACCTTAATACCTTTCCATAATGTAATGAACATGTGGTAAAATATATCAAGTGAATTGAATATGATTTGATATTTTTTTATTAATTTATAAAAAAAATAAAAAAATATTCGATATTGCGGGGGGCTGCAATTTTTAGGCTGGGGGCTGCGCAGCACAGACACTGGGGCCGCAATGTTAAATCGGTCCCCGAATCCAATGTAATTTTGGATTCGGGGGGCTATCAGCCCCCGTCGTGGTCTTTTTTGAGCATTTTTTATAATTCAAGGTTTTGACTGCGGTGACTTTTTGTTTGATGATTTTTTTACTAAATACCTATACTTCATGGGGTATTTTGAATTTTACCCTAAAATTAACATGTGCGTTGAATTTACAGGACTGTTTGTATTGTAGGTCAATTCAAGTTTTTATATTTTCCTAATTTCTTTCTTTCAAATCGAATGTGTTTGACTTCAATTTGTTTATTTAATGTTACATTTCTTCTTTTATCATACATTCTTAAAATATTCAACGTCTCAAATAATTCTTGGTGAAATTAAAGTATAATTAATGTAATAAATTATTATTTATTTATTAATTAATTATATCAAATATTATTTGACACATCAATGAGTATTTTAATTATATAGAATAAAAAAATAGACGCAATATTATTCTATTGATTTAAGAGTTATAGTTTTTAACCAAAGGCGTATTTAAGGGATTGTTGAGAAATATTATTTTATCGTTCTCATATTTAAGAATTCCCATACACAATTTGCAAACACTAACAATTATTAGTTTTATTTTCTATTTTTACATTTAAGTCGTAACTTTTGATTTGACACTTACCAATTAGTGTTTAATGTTCTTTTTTTATACTTTCAATTATAACTCTTGATACAACACTTATCAATTAATGTATTAATTAAGATAAATTATAAATAAAAAAAAAACTACACAAATTAAAGATTGTCACATGAGATACAACTCAGTATAAAAATAAAAAACAAAATTAGCATTAGTTTTTGAAAATTCGCCAGACATGACTTGTTGGAATATCTTTTTTTTAATAAAAAGTGTCAAATATTTTTTTAAGATACTACTCTACTTCCACTGAAAATATTAAATATGATACTTCATATTTGACTTATTTTTTCCATGCAGTCGCTGATTTGGAGGCCAATGACGCAGGCAGCAGTTCCAGGTTTTTCTACAACAGCCATTCTCGAGCTGCCCTTCTTCGGCGGTGCAGCCGGCACAGTCATCGCCCTCGGCACCATTGTAGCACACGTACCCACTTCTAGCTCTTTCATTTGCAGTTTGGCAGCCTTTCATTTGAAAAAAAAAGAAGCTAATTAAAGATTCCATTACACTGCCTTGGCATTTGTGGGTTGTTACACGTGATTTATTACACGTATACGCGACATTAATTAACAATTTGAACTTTAACTTTAAAAGTTTGGTAAGATAATATCTTAAATTTTAATTTTTGACAATTTAAACCATGAACTTTGCAAATCTAGTGTGATAATTCATTATGTGAAGATAACGAGAATCTAGTGAGGCTCATTCTATATCTATGGAAGTGTACAATCTCAAATTATGAAATAATAAAAAATCTATAGTTTATAAATAGTTCAATTAAGGCTAACTTTAATAATAAATTTGTACGCGCTTTGATCCAAAGCCGACAATATTGTATTGAAAAGACCGAAAGACGTTACCGATAGTGCTCTCAATTTCTAAAGATATCGACATATAATATTTTAATTTTTAATTTTTTTAATTTAAACTCTGAACTTTGTACTTGGAGTTAAGAAATTATGTATTGCACATATGGACAACACGTGTCACTTTACAATTGGCTCACTATTTTATTTTTTTATGCACAGTTACAGCATATAAGATGAGATTAATTAGGAATTCCCCATTTGATTAGCATTTTTAACATTTTCACTTTCTTCTTCTGTCATCTAAAGAGATGAAAGACGTTTAGACCTAAAATAAGCTTTTAGAAACAGAAGATTAGACACCCAAACATTGTTATAACAGCATTGAATGTGGTAGTTTTACCGGTCATGTTCGAGGATTAATGTTCAGACATATTCCACCATGAAACGAAACCATTCCAGGAATAACAGTTGGAGGTAGAACAACAAAAGTTAGAATTGAAAGAAAAAGCTGTGTGGATTGAGTAATGGAGGGAATGAAATGGCTGAAAACGCCAGCTCCAAATTCCCATCTTCGTGTACAGAGGCAGAGTAAAAACCAGACCATCAAACTATCGAAGTTCAATAACAGAAGAAAAACCAAGTAAATTTTGGTCAGTATGCTGTGGATCTGACAAAAGCTCGAGGACACAGTCTGGGAAGAACTGAATACTTTGCTCTGATCATCAACGCGAAAATCCCATAACAGGGAATGTGAACCACCGCCAAACAGAAGTACCTGTCCATTCAACAGTTTCAGAAAATTTCAATATAATTTGGGGATTAGCTTGAAGAAGATGAAAATGGGGGAGTTACCATAAAGGAGCCCAGGCAGTGTCAAGCTCGAGGAAGGGATATGGCCACCTGCAAATGAGAGAGGAAGAAGAGGAAATGACGTCAGCTTTTTTGAATACGCCGTCGTTTTAATGGAGGGGCAAAGAGGGAAGAAGGCTTACCATGAAAAACCACAGGCGTGAATCACCCATTGGAAGACGACATAGATGCAGCTCCATATCACAAAATACGACAGTCTGAACCAAGCAAATGGCTGAAAGAAAGAGCAATGTCGTTAATGGACCCGACGTGGCCTGGGCCGCCCGTTGCAGTATGGTTGAGAATGAAGACTTACAAGGCTATTGAGAGCTGTGTCAAGCAGAAGGAAGAAGGCATTCAAGGTATGCATGCAGCCCATCAACTGCAAAACGTAAGTTTCAGACTTTGCAGAGTCGGGGAAGACAAAGTTCAGAGGGAGACACTTACCGCGTTGAGGCCAAGATGAGAATTTGAAAGAAAAGGGACAATTACACACCAAAAAACAAGGTCTGTTAGAACAACAGCTCCTCCACAAATCTGTAGAAGATGTCTAGCTTTAATTTGAGTTACTAAAAGTAATTAATATAAGATTAGCGCTAATGACTGTGATTACCTGAAAAGCAATCTGCATCAAGTATCCCAAAAACCCTGCTCTGTTTTGAATCTCCTCTTGAGCATAGTGGCTTTGCAGCTTGATATTACCCTTAATTTCTCTTGCTACAAAGATATTAGATGATGTGTTTCTACTGTTTTCGATGTCCCCTCTCAGATTTTCAGCCGTTTCTGCATCTTGATCGTGATTTTGCTTTGAAAACACCCAACACCCATATGCAGATATCATCGTCCCCAGCTGCAGACCAATATTTCTTCAGTAAATGATAAATATTCATGGTAAAAAACACTTCTTTGGAGGAATTCTTCCATTGAAGAACTCTCAATACAAGATTCACCCTTCTTTTAGGTCATGAAGAAACCCACATATTTATGGATAATCACGTTTTTTGATAATTAAAGCATGGAAGATAGAGCTCGTCAAGAACATACCGCAAAATAAACCATGACTAATGTAAAAGTCCACCTGCAGATTATACAAAAACAAGAATTACATAACCCACAAAGTTTTTTTTTGGGTTTAAATTTAAGGAATCAATAATCATGGTTGTTGAAGAAAACCCAGGAAGAAGTAAGCTTACTCTGTGTAGTACATAAAAATGGAGGCGTCCCAATCGACGACGTCCCAAGCAAGGAAACCAGTCAGGGCGGCGAGCGAAATGAAACGAGTGGCCAAAAGCCATGCAGGGTGCACTCCTTTCCAGCAGCTAGACCAGAGCTGCGAGGTGCTCACATGGCCGTTCGGCAGTACACTGACGTAGACATCGCCGTCCGGTCGATCCACCAGAAGGCTCTCGTACATAGTCCCATCGCTGCCTTTGGAGCCGCCTTCCTTTCTCCAGATCACCCACAGAGCGCAAAGAACTGCAGCGAAAACAATGCCGAAACAGACGAAGTCGTACCAGTAGAGCTGGAGCCCCATGGCTGAACTGGGATGGCTGGTCGGAGAAGATGAAGTAATGGTTTGATATAGGGATCGAGACTGGTAGTTTTGACTGTCTGGTTTAGGAAGCAGTGAAATTTTATATAGATGGAGATTGGCAGGTGATAAAGAAAGCTTTACATATTTGAATTTTCTGGGATTAAACCAAAAAAAAGGTAGCTCTAGTCCATGATAACTCTTTAAAATTGGAGTAGAATTCAAACTTATGATTCCATTGATGAACAGCTCAGCTTGCAAGAAAAGAACATCATCTAGAGATTGCTTCATGCGTTAATCATCCTGTTTTAAGTTAATTTGCCGTCATTATTAAATAATAATACATCATAAAAACTATAGCAAATGTATAAAACTCAAAAAAAGAAAATAGAGTAAAAATATGAAATAAATAGAGTACTTATAATAGATTGCTCTAAGTTTTTTTTTTTTTATTCCACGACATGATTCTAGATTGTGAAATATATATATATATATATATGCACACAAATTAGGAGTTGAATCGGTTTGCTTCAGTTCGGTTCCACCCCCAATTGAGTGGGTTTTGTCTTTTGATTGATTTAGTTCTATAATTTGTATTTTAAAAATATATAAATATTATAAATTTAGTTCGGTTCGGACAGATTTGAAAGAAGGAATCGAGATCCGTTCCCTTTTTGGTTCCAACATCGGTTTTCTCAACATTGAAACCGAATCTAGATTTTCGATTCGATTCGGTTTTCAATCTTAGCCGAACTTATTTTCATCCTAACATGAACAGTAACACTATATTTATATATAAAAAAAATTACGAATTTAGCCTTTGTATTCTTTGTGTAACAACAATTGATGCCGCATACTTTATTTTGATTAACAGTTGAAGCCTCAAAATATAAAAAAGGCGTTAATTTGAACTTTTTCCGTTAATTTTTAACTTGCTTCTCTCTCTCGAATCCAAACTAGAAGTAAACTAGGATGAAAGATATTGGTAAGAAATTTGAACACTTTCTTGTAACAATCTTCTTCCTCTCTCTGGCTGATTCCGACCATTTTGGCCGATTTCGACTTACTCAAGCTTCGGTTTACTCGCGTATCAAGGATTTTATTAGCCGATTCTATCAGCTTGTTTGAGAATCTCCACAGCCTTAATTTCACTGGAAACATCGAATTGTAATGGTTGAGAGGACTAACACAATACAAGATTAGGAGCGTGCAAAAACAGACCCGGACCAAAAATTCAGACCAGAACTGACAATTTGGTCTGGTTGTGGTCGGTTTTGCGCCTTAAATAAAGATGTTTTGGTTTTTTTTAGGAGAACCGAAGTCTCATCGCAATTCGCAAATGGCGAAACCCTACGCCCAGCGGCCAGCCCAGCCACTTTCTGTCTCTCTCTGCTCAGTTCTCGCAGTTCGCAGTCGCCCGACATCCAGCCACTCTCTCTGCTTAGTTATCCCTCGCATCGCAGTCACGGCGCCTGTCTTCGTCAGACTGTGAAGGACGAACCGAGTCACCGATCTCCGACGAAGGTAAGCTCTTGTTTCCCTCTTTCAGTTTCTGTATAGTAGGGACCGGAGCTTGCTTCAGTTTTTTGAAGGTGAAGCCGACGATATCGACGTTGTCGCATTTTAGGGAGGAGGATATATATTCTGCTGTTACAGGTAAATGTTTAATATCATCTTCTAACTAAACTCATTTATTTTGATCTTTATACTCTAATGTTTAAATGATTTCTTTTATTCTCAAAATATGATTAGGAGTTATCTGTCATTGTGGTGAGAGGAAGAGACAATTCAGTCTTGTGTTACCCTGTTGTTGAAACTATCCGCAAGTAAGTTGTATATACATGTTGTTCTTACTCAGTCTTTACCTTTTGTTAACTCTCGTTAATGTAAGTTCTCGTGTATTAGTGATTTTTTCTGGTATTTCAATACTTATCCTGACACTTTACTGGGGTATTGAGCTTTGTAGGGAAAATATTTGTCACATTGTAAAAGCCCCAGCTAATGTGTTGTGGGAGGTCAGGGAACGTGCAACTGACGTTCCCTTTAAAGCTATTAGGTCATTAGAAGGTGCTGGGGTGTTTGCTGTTGAATTATTTTTGATAGATGACGGTAAGGTTGTGGTTCTTAGTGTGCTATTTTTTGGATTTCTTGTCCATCTCCATCCTTTTTCTGAAGCCTTTTCATTCTTTTATTGCGTTTCAAATTTTACTCAATGAAGTTGCTTCGAGACCTCACAATAGTGGTCATCACACCATTGAATCGTGCTACGTCTCACAATATAAACAATATTTACAGGCTGTTCTTGGTCTGCCACTTGGTAATACATTAATGAAAAGAAGAGCAGCTATTATGTACAATATTCTTGGTGAAGAGGAGGTGAAATGTTTTTCTTTTCATTATGCAATTCATTTTCTTTTCGAGTCAGACTAACAAATTGTAGTTTATTGCTAACTCTAAGAACCTATGTCCAAATCATAGTGCTGATTTCGTTGTTGATGGAAGAAATCTGCACAATTGTGTTGGGATGCGTATATCAAAATAACTATTAACAAATTATGCCAAAAGTTTTTGTTGTCGGACAAGTTCACCTAGTTGTGAAATGTACAAAATATGTATGAGATCCTTGTGGTAGATGCTCCACTTATCTCATACATATTTTTGTACATTTCACAACTTGGTGAACTCGTCAGACAAAAAAACTTTTGGCATAATTTGTGAATAGTTATTTTGATATACGCAACCCAACACAACTGTGCAGCTTTCTTCCATCAACAACGAAACCAGCACTATGATTTGGACATAGGTTCTTAGAGTTAGCAACAAACTACAGTTTGTTAGTCTGACTCGAAATGAAAATGAATTGCATAACTCTTCACCAAGTATATTATACATAATAGCTGCTCCTGTTTTCATTGATGTATCGTCGAGTGGCAGACCAAGAACGGCCTGTAAATGTTGTTCATATTGTGAGACGTAGCACAATTCAATGGTGTGATGACCACTATTGTGAGGTCTCAGAGCAACTTCATTGAGTAAAATCTAAAAAGTAATAAAAGAATGAAAATGTTTTAGAAAAAAGGATAGAGAGGGACATGAAATCCAAAAAATAGCACAGTTAGAATCACAACCTGACCCTCATCTATCAAAAATAATTCAACAGCAAACGCCTCAGCACCTTCTAATGATCATATAGCTTTAAAGGCAATGTCAGTTGCACGTTCCCTGACCTCCCACGACACATTAGCTGGGGCTTTTACAATGTGACAAATATTTTCCCTACAAAGCTCAATACCACAGTAAAGTGATGAGACTCTTTTTTAAAGAAACATTTCCCCATACTTTGCAAGAAGTCGATGAGAATTTTTCGGAAGAACTGTTGGGCTGTTTCCGCCGAGCATTTCTTCTGGCTGATCACTCTACTGTGAAAAAATCTTCTGGAACTACAGCTCTTATACTCGGAAGGTATATATTTTATATGCATATTGAAATTTATCAGCCCATTTGTTGTGCTTGTAAAACACTTTTTCTTCTAGTTTTCTTCAATTTTTTTGGCTTCTAATGGTGGCAAATGCCGGTGATTGCTGTGCCGTTCTTTCGAGGAAAGGAGAAGCAATAGACTTGTCTGAAGATCACAGGCCGATTTACCCACCCGAATCGAAGAATCAGGCGGCTTTATCGACGATGGGTATCTAAACGTTTATCCGTTTCTAGAGCGTTAGGGGACTGGGACGTGAAATCCCCTTATGGGTCATCACCTTCTCCGCTCATAGCCGAACCAGAGTGCAGACAAATGGTTTTAACAGAAGAAGACGAGTTTCTAATCATAGCCTGTGACGGGATTTGGGACGTTGTGTCTAGTCAGCATGCAGTAAATATCGTTAAACAGACCTGTGTGCTCGGGACCTAGCCAGGGCGGCTCTACGGCTCCATACTTTTGATAATCTCACTGTGGTGGTGGTCAGCTTTTCACATCACTTCGCCAGCCCTCTCGGCCACAGAGGTTGAAACACTGCAACCTCTCGCAAGAGGCTATTTGCAGCATGAAAAGATGGCTGGACAGCTGTGACAGCCATTGAAAGGTTCTTCAAAATCCTGAGTTTTCAAAGGAGAAAGCACTAAATTCTTTCTGTGTAATAATAAGTTAAACAAGGGATGTATGGTGCTGATGTATTAATAAGGTGGCCGGTTTTTTAGGCGGCGGCTGCTGTCGGAGCCGATGAGTATTTGATGTTGATTCATATATCTTTGTTGTGTGTATACATTAATGAAATAAGTGATTGTATAATTTCAGAAAAGTCGAAATCCAAAACTGTTTTTGAAAATACTTCTCGTTATTGCGACAATTCAGTCAAGTTCTGAACCAAAGAAGCTGAATTAAAGGAAGCTTTACAGTGCCAGAGCATTGCCTGGAATTAGAAGATGAAGACAGCCTCTGTAATTTTGGGAGTTTTTGACCTTTAGTCGGTTGGAGATTGATGAATTATTGTCGGGGGTAGAATATGAGCACATTTCCCATGCAGCTTTAAATAATGTCTATTCATTATTGACCATTTGCAATTTTTAAAAACAGAAAGGAAGAAAGATAAAACTACAAATCTATATTTGACTAATCTTTATCAAATCATTTAAGTTATAAATATAATTATTGGCTCAGTGTTATTTAGAACGAATGAAAAGCTTGATTCCGAAAGAAATTTAACTTACCGGATGTGGAGTCCCTTTGTTTTCCCAAAACAATACTGTCTATTTTGTACCGGAATCTGCACGAATTTATTATTAAAATTAACCTAAAATGCATTATATTAGATAGAAATGAAACTCTACTTATAAAATAATCAATTTACAATATTCCAAGTGATGTGAGATTATGCACCCATTAATATGATCTGAGTCCTTACAATTAAATAGAATCTTTGGTCATCGTTGTTTTAAAAGAACAAGCTGCACGCGTAACATCATTTTTAGTGTAGTTTTCCAAGTAATATTATCAATTAAGCGTGTAAAACAAATGATTTAAAATTTAATATTGCCAAATTGATCAGAAGTCAAGTCTATTGCTTTGTAATTTATCTTCGTCTGTCGCGGCGACAGGGCGGCAAAACTCCATAATTACTCCACTAACTTGAGCACCGCAACAATGGAGGCCCCCTTTATCTGGGCAGGGTGCATGTTAGTAAGAAATGACACCGTTTCATGGGAATTCGAAATGATTTAAAATAATCAACTTGCCAATCAATTTCCTAATATTCATCTCAGAATATATACTTCAGGGCAATTTGCAGAAAAATAAAGTTAAACTAAGGGAAGGAGTTCCAGAAACCAAGCGACCATTACTGTCGACGTCGACAAGAAATCATGCAGAGACATGGCCGGAGCAATTTGAGAAGGGTTGACTCTGGAGAGGTAGAGGAAAACCCAAGTAATTATTATACTAATCAAAAAGATTAATTATAATTAGAGGTATAATTAGTCTTCCCACATGTCTTTGCCACGAGCTTTGAGAGCACAAAAACTACACAAAAATATGTATTTAAACAGCAGATCCAACTATGTTGGTTGCAAGCTTAAAGCAGACAGCAGAAGGAGAAGAAAACCTCTTCAATGTCTAAACCAAGGTGAGTTCTTGTTTTTCTTATTCTCGAAACAAGATTTATAGAGTTTTTCTTTTTAAAATCTTCTTTATTTTTTTGTGAATTTTAAGGTTGGAAGAGAAGGTAGCTCTGATAACTGGTGGAGCGAGCGGGATTGGAGAGGCGGCGGTGAGATTATTCGTGGAAAACGGCGCTTTTGTCGTCATTAAGATGAGCTCGGCCATCGACTAGCTTCCTCTATCGACGTCGAAAAGGCAAGTTTTTGTCACTGCGACTGTGAGGGAAGAGAAACAGGTAGAGGAAACAGTGAGTTTTGCATTGAAAAAGTACGGAAGTTTAAATACTCTTTAGTAATGCAGCCGTTATCGGGTATTCTAGAGCTAGATCTAGACCGATTCGCCGAGACCATGGCCACGAACGTCCGAGGAGTCGTGGCCACAATCAAGCACGCAGGCAAAGCCATGGTGGCCCAAAAAACCCACAGCTCGTTCATCTGCACCGCCAGCGTAGCAGGCTCTCTCGGAGGAGCAGGCCCCACTGCGTATACAACGTCGAAACACTCCCTCGTGGGCCTTGTCCAGTCGGCGAGTTGTGAGCTCGGGGCCCACGGGATTCAAGTCAATTGCATATCACCATTTGGAGTGGCTACTTCTCTTTCATGCAAAGCTTATAATTTGAGTGGGAGTGAGGTTGAGGCTTAATAGCTGTGCTTTGGCTAACCTGAAGGGTATTGTGCCGAAGGCCGAGCATGTTGCCGAGGCTGCTCTGTTTCTCGCCTACGATGAATCTGCCTATATCAGTGGACATAATTTGGCTGTTGATGGAGGTTTCACTGTGGTGACTCACAGCTTTTCCACCCTCTAAAACCCAATTATTTGCGTCAAATCTAAGCAAATCTCCATGTAACTGCAAAAATTCTTGATTTTCTAATCTATAATCATGTGTGCTGCTTTCTCATGTGCACTGATGAATATTAAACTAAGACACCCAAAGAAGATAGATATCAATCAATGGCGCAAACAATAAATTCTATGTCTAGCTTATCTGCTTTTGAAAAGTCATCACTACTAGTGTCTTCGAGTTACAAATTCTGTTCTGCACTTAACATTAGACTTTTTGACGTACAAACATTTATCCCGATTGGTGAAAATCGAACGATAATCGAAGAAAGAGAAAACGCGAAAACAAATTACTGCAATTTACGTGAAAAACTACAAATATAGAAGAAATTCATTAAGATTAAATAAGTTACAAATGAATCTTACAACTTACACAACAATAGATGACAAATCAAAAAACTTAAATATTTAATATGAACTACAACCGTTCCAATAAGAATTCAGATCACACCAAATTCTGACACCTATGTTATTTAATAAAAAAAAATGGCATTATAATGTTATTATATCCACATAATTAGGGGTGGGCAAGGTTCGGGTTCGGTTCGGTTTTGGACCGAACAGACCCGAACTCATCGGTTTCGGTTTTGGTTTCCAAACCCGAAACCGAAACCGAACCTGAACAACTTAAAGCAGACCCGAATCAAAAAGTTCGGTTCGGTTCGGTTCGGGTCAAGTCGGTTCAGACCTGTAATTTGTAAACATAAAATAAATACAATTAAAACCTTGCAGCGTGAGAAAAACCTACAATTTTGTTTCATCACATTTGCCTCACCAAGTGTTTTTCAGTCCGCCCAAACAGAACTCAGATAACAACAAAATGAACAAAAGCTACACATGCCCAAAAAACTGTAAAAATCTACAATGACCACTAACAAGTTTCCAAAGAGATTGTGTCCAAGTGCTTATAAACCCATACTGCCATACATAGCTTTAATCAGAGACTTAGGAAGAAATATAACAAAAAACAGACCCGAATACAGAAAAACGACTGATGTGCCCGAACTGAACCGAACCGAACCTTCGGTTCGGTTCGGTTGGGTTGCTCGGGTCGGGTTCGGGTCTGCCCACCCCTACACATAATATTTACAATATACATCAAATGCCCTTGCATTATCTATGAGTTCATCTTGATTTGTATAAGAAAAAACATTTTATTCTAAAGTTAGCAGTAACTATGTTAACATGATGATCAGACAAGACAAAATATGTTTGTTGATCCTCTTTTTACCCAACTTGAGCCCTTACAACTTTGCTCCTCACAAATAATGAACACCATCGTATAATGAGCGCCAATCATCCACTGTGGGTCTGTTGAGGTCAGTTTGTACAGAGCTTTCAGCTTATAGGATTACAGTTAACTGCATTGCCCATATGGCTGGCTCTTTTTTTTTTCAGGCTTCTGATGAACAAGCTTTATGTCAGTGGGCAGTTATCAAACCATGGTGAAGCAGAGGTTTTCCACCAGCTAAAACCCAGTTGGTAGGCACTTATTTTAATCCAAGAGGAGAAGGAGGTTTGTCTTTCTTACCAAGCTTTTCCTTGCAGATGCATTTAGACAGCAGATAAAAGTAGCTAGTTTTAAATCTCCAACAGATTCGGTTGAAAAATAAAAAGCAGAGAGACCCAACGGAGGTAAGGAATTTTATTTCTACAAAACTTCTGGCTCCAGAAATGTTAGTCTTCACAAAACTCACAATTGAATTTCAAATAGTGATATTATCCTATTCTTATGATTTTTCTCCAAAAACATTTTTCACGTAAATCTAGTGTCCCTAGTTTGTTTTTCCAATTTTTGTTCAATTGTTCGATTTCTAAGAGGGAAAATTTAGAATGAACAGCATCAATATACATGTTGATAGTTTCACCTCAACGACTTGAATCATCTTTTTAAACTTATCTGCCTTTGTCAAGATATCATTCCTAGTGTCTTCTAGATATTGACTCATTCTGCACAAAAATGTAAGTACATTAGCTGCAACAAATATTTATCCGTGTTATATTTATTTTTAAAAATAATGATAACCATAAGAAAATTTAATGAGTTAAGAATTTTGAAAATAGTCATGCTTTGGCAAGCAAAAAAGAAAACTACCTTGCACATAGATCAAAATAAGAGATTTCCAAAATCCTGACAGCAAGCAAACCAGCATTGGTAGAATTTTTTATTGCAACAGTTGCAATTGGAACACCCTTAAGCACTTATAGAAGAGACAACAGTAAAAAAGAAATATCAAGTTCTTCATGTTGGACAATTTAACCCATAATGAAAAAAAATATTAAAATAGGAATAAGTTCAAAATGTAGCGAACAACAAACATGTTTTAGGTACAACTTTATCTGTTTCACGACATTTAATCTCAAATTACCGAAGACATCAATGTCACATTTTACTTAATCTTGCCCATAATATATTTTTTCTTGTTCAAATCACAATGACTAAGAAACTCTTTTGTTTATATAGCACCATAACATATGCATTCTAAATAAACAAATGATCAAATCTTTACATTTTTTGTAATATTAAGATTTTATCAAGTCCTAAATACCTGCAGTATCGACAAGAGTGAGTCAAGCCTATCTAAAGAAGAAGCTCAAACCGGAACTCCAATAACTGGCAAAGGACTAAGCGCATCAACCGTGCCTTAAAGTAAAACCATAAGAAGTAAATGCTTCTTAGCCTACTGTTTGCGTCAGCTGCATAAGAGACATGCACTATGTTTAACCTACCTGGTAAGTGTACTGCACCACCAGCACCACCAATGATAATCTCAAGACCTCGCTCGCAAGTAGAAGAAGCTTAATAAAACATCCAATCAGGAATGCGATGAGCAGAAACTATCTTCATCTAAAAAATAATAGAATATTATTAACTTTAAAGACTCAAACTTTATATAATATCATATTTTACACCTAATGTTCTCATAAGGTACATTAACCTGTCGGAGTCTTCATTGTAGAATAATCTGAATCAGACCCCATGATAATTTTAACTTGAGGTCTTAATGCATATTAAAAAATAAAGAATAAAAAGGTAGTGCGACATCGAATTGGAATTATCATGGGATCCGATTCAGATTATCCTACATTGAAGACTAAGGCAGGTTAACGTACCTTACAGGGTAAACATTAAGTGTTAAATATATTTTATAAAGTTTGAGTCTTTCAAGTTAATAATATTATATTATTTTTATATGATTTTTCAGATGAAAATAGTTTCTGCTCATCGCACTCCTAATTGGATGTTTTCTTATGCTTCTTCTACTCGCGAGCGAGGTCTTAAGATTATCATTGCGGGTACTGGTGGTGCAGCACACTTACCAAGTAGGATAAACATAGTGCATGTCTCTTATGCAGTTGATGCGAACAGTAGGCTAACAAGCATTTCCTTCTTATGACTTTACTTTAAGGCATGGTTGCTGCACTTACCCCTTTGCCAGTTATTGGAGTTCCGGTTCGAGCTTCTGCTTTAGATGGGCTTGACTCACTTTTGTCAATAATGCAGGTATTTAGAACTTAATAAAATCTAAATGTTGCAAAAAATGTAAAGATTTGATCATTTGTTTCTTTTGGATGCATATGTTATAGTGCTATATGAACAAAGAAATCTCTTTGTCAATGTGATTTGAACATATAAGAATATATTATAGGCAATATTAAGTAAAATGTGACAGTAATTTGAAATTAAATGTCCTGAGACATATAAAGTTGTACCTAAAACATGTTTGTTCGCTACATTTTGAACTTATCCCTATTTTAATATTTTTTTCATTATGGGTTAAATTGTCCAACATGGAGAACTTGATATTTCTTTTTTACTTTTGTCTCTTTTATAGATGCCTAAGGGTGTCCCAGTTGCAATAAACAATTCTACCAATGCTAGTTTGCTAGCTGATAGGATGTTGTGCAAGGTAGTTTTTTTTTTTTGCTTTCCAAACCATGACTATTTCTAAAATTTTTATACTCATTAACTTTTCTTATGGTTATCATTATCTTTAAAAATAAATATACCACAGAAATAAATGTTTGTTACCGCTAATGTACTTTATATTTTGTGCAACATGAGTCAATATCTCGAAGACACTAGGAATGATGTCTTGGCAAAGGCAGACCCATTCCAACTAGAATTCGAGGCACACCGAATTCTAACACTTATGTTTTTAAAGATAAAAAAAGGTGGGATATTCTTCACCCAACAGTGAAAATAAAGAATCTTCTACCCTTAGGCATCTATAAAAGAGACAAAAGAAATATCAAGTTTTCCATGTTGGACAATTTAACCCATAATAAAAAAAATAGGGATAAGTTCAAAATGTAGCGAACAAACATGTTTTAATTACAATTTTACCTGTCCTAGGATATTTAATCTCAAATTACTGAAGACATCAATGTCACATTTTATTTAATCTTGCCCATAATATATTCTTCTCTTTTCAAATTACATTAACTAAGAAACAAATGATTAAATCTTTATATTTTTTACAACATTTAGATTTTATTAAATCCTAAATACCTACACTATTGACAAGAGTGAGTCAAGCCCATCTGAAGCAGAAGCTTGAACCGAAACTCCAATATCTGGCAAAGAGGTAAGTGCAGCAACCATGCATTAAAGTAAAGCCATAAGAAGTAAATGCTTGTTAGCCTATTGTCTGCATCAGAGACATGCACTATGTTTAACTTAACTGGTAAGTGTGCTGCACCACCAGCACCCGCAATGATAATCTCAAGACCTCGCTCGCGAGCAGAAGAAGCATAAGAAAACATCCAATCAGGAGTACAATGAGTATAAACTATTTTCATCGGAAGAATCATACAAAAATAATAAAATATTATTAACTTGAAAGGCTCAAACTTTATAAAATATCCTATTTAACACCTAATGTTTACCTCATAAGGTACATTAACATGCTAGAGTCTTCATTGTAGGATAATCAGAATCGGACCCCATGATAATTCCAACTCGGAGTCTCACTGGGGTCCGATTCAGATTATCCTGTAATGAAGACTGCAACAAAGCTACTCCTGCAGTTTAATGTACCTTATGAGGTAAATATTAGATGTTAAATAAGATATTTTATAAAATTTGAGCATTTCAAGTTATTAATATTCCATTATTTTTTTATGATTTTTCATATAAAGATAGTTTCTGCTTATCGCACTCCTGATTGGATGTTTTCTTATGCTTCCTCTGCTCGCAAGCGAGGTCTTGAGATTATCATTGCGGGTGCTGGTGGTGCAGCACACTTACCAGCAGACAGTAGGCTAACAAGCATTTACTTCTTATGGCGTTACTTTAAGACATGGTTGCTGCACTTACCCCTTTGCCAATTATTGGAGTTCCAGTTCGAGCTTCTGCTTTAGATGAGCTTAACTCGCTCTTTTCGATAGTGCAGGTATTTAGTATTTAATAAAATCTTAATGTTGCAAAAAATATAAAAATTTGATCATTTATTTCTTTATGATGCATATGTTATGTGTTATTTGAACAAAGAAATCTCTTAGTCAATGTGATTTGAACAGCAATGATATATTATGTACAAGATTAAGTAAATGTAACATTGATTCTCCAGTAATTTGAGATTAATGTCATGAGACAGATAAGTGTACCTAAAACATGTTTGTTGTTCGTAACATTTTGAACTTATCCATATTATCAATCTTTTTTTTCATTATGATTAAATTGTCCAACATTGAGAACTTGATATTCTTTTAACTTTTGTCTCTTTTATAGATGCCTAAGGGTGTCCCAGTTGCAATAAACAATTCTACCAATGCTAGTTTGCTAGCTGATAGGATGTTGTGCAAGGTAGTTTTTTTTTTTTGCTTTCCAAACCATGACTATTTCTAAAATTTTTATACTCATTAACTTTTCTTATGGTTATCATTATCTTTAAAAATAAATATACCACAGAAATAAATGTTTGTTACCGCTAATGTACTTTATATTTTGTGCAACATGAGTCAATATCTCGAAGACACTAGGAATGATGTCTTGGCAAAGGCAGACCCATTCCAACTAGAATTCGAGGCACACCGAATTCTAACACTTATGTTTTTAAAGATAAAAAAGGTGGGATATTCTTCACCCAACAGTGAAAATAAAGAATCTTCTACCCTTAGGCATCTATAAAAGAGACAAAAGAAATATCAAGTTTTCCATGTTGGACAATTTAACCCATAATAAAAAAAATAGGGATAAGTTCAAAATGTAGCGAACAAACATGTTTTAATTACAATTTTACCTGTCCTAGGATATTTAATCTCAAATTACTGAAGACATCAATGTCACATTTTATTTAATCTTGCCCATAATATATTCTTCTCTTTTCAAATTACATTAACTAAGAAACAAATGATTAAATCTTTATATTTTTTACAACATTTAGATTTTATTAAATCCTAAATACCTACACTATTGACAAGAGTGAGTCAAGCCCATCTGAAGCAGAAGCTTGAACCGAAACTCCAATATCTGGCAAAGAGGTAAGTGCAGCAACCATGCATTAAAGTAAAGCCATAAGAAGTAAATGCTTGTTAGCCTATTGTCTGCATCAGAGACATGCACTATGTTTAACTTAACTGGTAAGTGTGCTGCACCACCAGCACCCGCAATGATAATCTCAAGACCTCGCTCGCGAGCAGAAGAAGCATAAGAAAACATCCAATCAGGAGTACAATGAGTATAAACTATTTTCATCGGAAGAATCATACAAAAATAATAAAATATTATTAACTTGAAAGGCTCAAACTTTATAAAATATCCTATTTAACACCTAATGTTTACCTCATAAGGTACATTAACATGCTAGAGTCTTCATTGTAGGATAATCAGAATCGGACCCCATGATAATTCCAACTCGGAGTCTCACTGGGGTCCGATTCAGATTATCCTGTAATGAAGACTGCAACAAAGCTACTCCTGCAGTTTAATGTACCTTATGAGGTAAATATTAGATGTTAAATAAGATATTTTATAAAATTTGAGCATTTCAAGTTATTAATATTCCATTATTTTTTTATGATTTTTCATATAAAGATAGTTTCTGCTTATCGCACTCCTGATTGGATGTTTTCTTATGCTTCCTCTGCTCGCAAGCGAGGTCTTGAGATTATCATTGCGGGTGCTGGTGGTGCAGCACACTTACCAGCAGACAGTAGGCTAACAAGCATTTACTTCTTATGGCGTTACTTTAAGACATGGTTGCTGCACTTACCCCTTTGCCAATTATTGGAGTTCCAGTTCGAGCTTCTGCTTTAGATGAGCTTAACTCGCTCTTTTCGATAGTGCAGGTATTTAGTATTTAATAAAATCTTAATGTTGCAAAAAATATAAAAATTTGATCATTTATTTCTTTATGATGCATATGTTATGGTGTTATTTGAACAAAGAAATCTCTTAGTCAATGTGATTTGAACAAGCAATGATATATTATGTACAAGATTAAGTAAAATGTAACATTGATGTCTCCAGTAATTTGAGATTAAATGTCATGAGACAGATAAAGTTGTACCTAAAACATGTTTGTTGTTCGTAACATTTTGAACTTATCCATATTTCAATCTTTTTTTCATTATGGATTAAATTGTCCAACATTGAGAACTTGATATTTCTTTTTAACTTTTGTCTCTTCTATAGATAGAGGTGATCGTTGTCCGGTTTTGAGAGATAATAGGACCGGACCAATATATTTCGGTTTTCAATTTTGAGGACCAATACCCATAAAAAAAAAAAAAATTTAGGACCGACCAGACCCGGACCAGAAATTCGGTTCTTGTTCTGGTCCGGTTCTTGTTTTTCCCGTTAAAAAATAATTTTTTTTAATTAAAAACAAAACAAAATGAAGACAGGGGGCAAGAGTTTCAAAGAGAAAGCGATGTAACTCTAAATTTGAGAGAAACACTCTGTTTCATTAGTTTCAAAAATCTGAGCCGCCTTACGCCTCGACACTTTGTTTAGAAATTTGTTCTTTTTTTCTAAGAATTTTCCTGTTCAGACTGCTCGACACCGCGTTAATAGTGTTTCTGAATTTGAGAGACACTCAGATTAGAAATTTGTTCTTTTATTCTAAGGTCTCTGAATGTATAGAAACAAAAAACAAAAACCAAAACTAGAACCATAACCAAAATTAGACTTTGTTTTGTTGAAACAATAACGAAAGTTATGTAACCCCTGGGTCTAATAAAAATACAGAAACAGAAAGCGGCAAAGAGCAGAGAGCAAACCTTCGTCTGTTTGTCCTCTGTCGAGTCGTCGACTGTCGAGGCGTCTGTACTCTGTCGAGTCGTCGACTACCGAGAGATGTCTGTACTCTGTCGAGTCGTCGACTACCGAGAGATGTCTGTACTCTGTCGAGTCGTCGACTGCCGAGGCGCTCCAGCGGCGACTGCGAGAAAGAACTAAGAAGAGAGAGCTTGAAGATTTGAAGTGAACTGTCGATTAGCCGATTAGGGTTAGTAAATATTGTTATAACGGTCCAGTCCAATTTTTTCGGTTTTGTATCATTAGACCCGAAAATCGAACCGAAAACTTCGATTCTGATAAATAAAAACCAAAATTCATTTTATGAGTAAAACCGATCAAACCCGGACCAAATATATCGGTTTTTGTCTGGTTCGGTTTTCAGTTCGATTTTGCTCACCCCTATCTATAGATGCCTAGGGGTGTCCCAGTTGCTACTGTTGCAGTAAATAATTTTATCAATGCTAGTTTCCTAGTTGTCAGGATGTTGGGAATTTCTGATTTGAACTATGTCCAAGGTAAACCATGACTATTAATTCTTAAACTCATTAAGTTTTCTTTTAGATTTATGTAGAAAAATACTTTCGAAAAAGTATCACAATTATACGATAATATCACTATTTGAAATTCGAGCTCCAATCAGAGTTTTGCTACTAATAACATTTCTTGAGCCAGAAGTTTTGTAGAAATAGAATTCCTTACTTCCGTTGGTTCTCTCTGCTTTTTATTTTTCAACAGAATATATTGAAGCTAGTGAAGAATTTTAAAATTTATATAATTAAAAAAAAAACTAGCTACTTTTCAACGGAACCAGCTACTCCGTCCCCTCCGGCAGGAGAGATGGCCCTGTCTCTCTGAGCGGTGAAGTGGGACAGAATCAGCCGCTCACGGCTCATTGATAATTTCGCTCGTAAAGGGTTATCTGCTGATGAAATGGTGACTCTCTCCGGAGCTCACTCCATCGGAGTATCTCACTGCTCTTCCTTCTCCTCCCGTCTCAACACCTTCAACAAAACTCACCCTCAAGATCCTTCGCTGGATCGTACCTACGCTGATTATTCGAAAATCAAGTGTCCTCCTCCCAGTAGCAATGGCGAAAACCCCCACTGTCGAACTTGATTTTGCTACCCCAAATCGGCTGGACAATTTGTATTACGTGGAGTTGACGCGGCGCAGAGGGTTGCTCACATCCGATCAGACGCTGCTGAGTAGCTCGTCGACGTCGAAGATGGTGCTAAACAATGCAAAGAGTGGGTCGAGTTGGGCTAACAAGTACGCAAAGGCGATGGTTAAAATGGGCGCCATTGATGTACTCACTGGTTCGCAAGGCGAGATGAGGAGGCAATGCAGCGTAGTGAACTAACGATCGCCATTGTTGGACTCTCTGGAGCAGCACCAATCGATCGGTTTTTCCTCAAAGAGTTTCATTCAAAGATTTGGTTAACGCAATAATTCTTTTCATTCTTCATTTACTAATCGTTGTATTCTTCGATTCTGTTTCTCAATTGTAAACATAGTTTCGATCTTAAATCATGCAACTCTCTCTTTCGTTTGATATTAAACTTTGAATTGTTTTTTCTTCGGTAATTTGATATTAAATGTCCTGAGACAGATATAAGTTATATCTTAAAACATGTTTGTTGTTCGTTATATTTTGAACTTATCCCTATTTTAATATTTTTTTCATTATAGGTTAAATTGTCCAACATGGTGAACTTGATATTTCTTTTTTACTTTTGTCTCTTTTATAGATGCCTAAGGTGTCCCAGTTGCAACTGTTGTGTAAGTCCCAATAATCATTTGTAACTTATTTAATCTTAATGAATTTCTTCTATATTTGTGGTTTTTCTTGTAAATTTCAGTGATTTGTTTCCGCGTTTCCTCTTATTTCGATTATCGTTCGATTTTCACTGATCGGGATAAATGTTTGTATGTCAAAAAATTTAATGTCAAGTGCGTAGCAGAATTTGTAACTCGAAGACTTTCCAAAAGCAGATAAGCTAGAGATAGAATTTATTGTTTGCACCATTGATTGATATCTATCTTCTTTGGGTGTCTTAGTTTAATATTCATCAGTGCACATGAGAGGAAACAGCACACATGATTATAGATTTATAGATTAGAAAATCAAGAAATTCTGCAGATTTCATGGAGATTTGCTTAAATTTGAGGCAATAAATTGGGTTTTAGATGGTGGAAAAGCTGTGAGTCACCACAGTGAAACCTCCATCAACAGCCAAATTATGTCCACTGATATAGGCAGATTCATCGGAGGCAAGAAACAGAGCAGCCTCGGCCACATGCTCAGCCTTCAGCACAATACCCTTCAGGTTAGCCAAAGCACAGCTATTGGCCTCAACCTCACTCCCACTCAAATTATAAGCTTTGCATGAAAGAGGAGTAGCCACTCCAAACGGCGATATGCAATTGACTCGAATCCCGTGGGCCCCGAGCTCGCTACTCGCCGACCGGACAAGGCCCACGAGGGAGTGTTTCGACGTGGTATATGCGGCGGGGCCTGCTCCTCCGAGAGAGCCTGCTACGCTGGCGGTGCAGATGATCGAACCGCGGGTTTTTTGGGCCACCATGGCTTTGCCTGCGTGCTTGATTGTGGCCAAGACTCCTCGGACGTTTGTGGCCATGGTCTCGTCGAATTGGTCTAGATCGAGCTCTAGAATGTTGGTTAATGGCCCGAAAACGGCTGCATTACTGAAGAGAATATCTAAACCTCCGTACTTTTTCAATGCGAAACTCACTGTTTCCTCTACCTGTTTCTCGTCCCTCACGTCGCAGTGACAAAAGCTCGCCTTTTCGGCGTCGATGGAGGAAGCCAGTCGATGGCCGAGCTCATCTTGAACGTCGGCAATGACAACAAAAGCGCCGTTTTCCACGAATAATCTCACCGCCGCCTCTCCAATCCCGCTCGCTCCACCAGTTATCAGAGCTACCTTCCCTTCCAACCTTAAAATTCACAAAAAAAAGAAGATTCTAAAAAGAAAAACTCTATAAATCATGTTTTGAGAATAAGAAAAACAAGAACTCACCTTGGTTTAGACATTGACGAGGTTTTCTTCTCCTTCTGTTATCTGCTTCAGGCTTGCAACCAACAAAATTGGATCTGCTGTTTAAATACATCTTTTTCTGTGTAGCTTTTGTGCTCTCAAAGCTCGAGGCAGAGACATGTGGGAAGACTAATTATACCTCTAATTATAATTAATCTTCTTGATTAGTATATTAATTACTTGGGTTTTCCTCTACCTCTCCAAAGTCAACCCTTCTCAAATTGCTCCGGCCATGTCTCTGCATGATTTCTTGTCGACGTCGACAGCAATGGTCGCTTGGTTTCTAGAAACTCCTTCCCTTAGTTTAACTTTATTTTTCTGCAAATTGGCCTGCAAGCATATATTCTGAGATGAATATTACGAAATTAATTAGCAAGTTGATTATTTTTAATCATCTTAAATTCCCATCAAACGCTGTCATTTTTTACTAACATGCATGCCTACCCAGATAGGGGGGCTCCATTGTTGCGGTGCTCGAGTTAGTGGAGTAATTATGGAGTTTTGCTGCCCTGTCGCTGCGACAGATGAAGATAATTACAAAGCAATAGACTTGATTTCTGATAAATTTGGCAATATTAAATTTTAAATCAATTGTTTTTATTCATTTAATTGATAATATTACTCGGAAAACTACGCTAAAATGATGTCCGGTGTGGCAGTTCACCCTGTGAAAACAATGACTATCCAAAATTCTGTTTAATTGTGAGGGTTCAACTTATCAGTGGGGTGCACAATCTCACTATCGCTTGAAATAGTATAAATTGAATTTTTTATAAGAAGAGTTATCTCTCTACCTAGTACAACGCGTTTTAAATTAATTTCAATGACAAATTTGTACAAGATCCGGTCCAAAGCAAAGACACATTTTTTTTAACTGTGAAGAACAGCCGAATGAATATCAAACGATTTAGCTACGTTACAAATTAATTTTCTTTCGAAATCAACTTTCCATTCATTATGAATAACATCGAGACAATAATTATATTTATAACTTAAATGATTTGATAAAGATTAGTCAAATATAGATTCCTAGTTTTATCTTTCTTCCTTTTTGTTTTTAAAAATTGCAAATGGTCAATAATGAATACACATTATTTAAAGCTGCATGGGAAATGTGCTCATATTCTACCCCCGACAATAATTCATCAATCTGTCAACCTAACTCCCAAAATTACAGAGGCTGTCTTCATCTTCTAATTCCGGGCGATGCTCTGGCACTGTAAAGCTTCCTTTAATTCAGCTTCTTGGGTTCAGAACTTGACTGAATTGTGACAATAACAAGAAAGTATTTTCAAAAACAGTTTTGGATTTCGACTTTTCTGAAATTATGCAATCACTTATTTCATTAATGTATACACACAACAAAGATTTATGAATCAACATCAAACCGAGTCGATCCGTAAAACTCGAAGAATGTATAACTACAGAAGCTCAACGGCTCCGACAGCAGCTGCCGCCTAAAAAACCGGCCACCATATAAATACATCAGCACTATACATCCCTTGAGCTTATTTATTACACAGAAAGAATTTAGTGCTTTCTCCTTCGAAAACTCGGATTTTGAACCTTCAATGGCTGTCACAGCTGTCCAGCCATCTCTTCAGGCTGCAAATCGCCTCTTCGGTGAGGTTGCAGTGTTTCAACCTCTGTGGCCGAGAGGGCTGGCTGGGGCTGGCAAAGTGATGAGAAAAGCAGACCACCACCACAGTGAGATTATCAAAAGTATGGAGCCGTAGAGCCGCCCTGACTAGGTCCCGAGCACACCGGTCGAGGTCAGCGTACCGGCTCAGCCCCCGTTTAACGATATTTACTGCGTGCTGACTAGACATAACATCCCAAATCCCGTCACAGGCTATGATTAGAAACTCGTCTTCTTCTGTTAAAACCATTTGTCTGCACTCCGGTTCGGCTATGAGCGGAGAAGGTGATGACCCATAAGGGGATTTCACGTCCCAGTCCCCTAACGCTCTAGAAACGGATAAAACCCCGTTTAGATACCCATCTTCGATAAAGCCGCCAGATTCTTCGATTCGGGTTCGTTCCGGTGGGTAAATCGGCCTGTGATCTTCAGACAAGTCTATTGCTTCTCCTTTCCTCGAAAGAACGGCTCGGCAATCACCGGCATTTGCCACCATTAGAAGCCTAAAAAATTGAAGAAAACTATAAGAAAAAGTGTTTTACAAGCACAACAAATGGGCTGATAAATTTCAATATGCATATAAAATATATACCCTCCGAGTACAAGAGCAGTCAGAGCTGTAGTTCCAGAAGATTTTTTCACAGTAGAGTCATCAGCCAAAGCTTGATCAGCCAGAAGAAATGCTCTGCGGAAACAGCCCATGAGTTCTTCTGAAAAATTCTCATCGACTTCTCGTAGAGTATGGGGAAAATTTTCTTTAAAAAAGAGTCTCATCACATTTTTTCTCATAAAGGACGAAGCTTCATGTCCTCCATGACCATCAAACACCTGAAAATAAAGATTTATCGAGAGGTGGGGTGAGTTGATGAGAATCAAAGATCGTCAATTTTTGAAATTTTAGATCAGAAAGTAGTTTTACCCCATAAAATGCACTTGGGTTGGGAAACTGGAAGAGTGGTCCTAAATGTGATGATAGATCATCTATTCTTATGTGTTCATCTTCCATGCTTCGACGGGGTCCGATGTCGGCAAAGCTTCCAGAACGGATGCTTGGCCTGAATGGAATAATGACAGATTCGAGAGACGAGTCTGAATCCAACTCCTGAAAGCAGAAAAACAAACTCAATATGCCAAAATCCTCAAGAGGGTATCGATTAAACTCGACTAGAAACAGCAAAACATGCAAATTACGAGTAAAATGTCAAACGGGAACAGCAAAAATCGATCTATGATCAACAAAATATGTGCAGTTTCCCAGTTTGTAATGTTCAAGTTCACCGACCATTCTTACACAAACAAATGACAAGTCGGTGAGATCAGAAGATAATCATATTTGGACAGAAGCTGTCACAGGAAAAGATTCAAACAGCTTCCACACAACAGGTCAACAAAGCCAGCCAACTTTATTTTCTTAATTTATTCTAGGTGTTCGATCTAGCAAAGCATCAATTTGAGGTATTAGAAAGATTCCATAGTTTCCAACAGTAGAAGCACCAATTTCAAACTCCGACAATTAAAAGGCCTGATTTTGCTTAATCAAAATCGTAAATCGACAAAACTGTCAGCAATCTAACACCCCAAATTCTAAGGATTAAATAGGTTGCAAGAAAATCAAACAACGTCAAAAGAAGCAAGAACATGACCGAAATATCAGCGGAAACTCACCGCTGGAGAGACGGACAACTCGGCCGAAACAGACTCGGAAGCTCGAACTTGGTTGAAATTGGGATTGTCGACCACATCTTCAACCTCGCGAACAAGACGACGATGGTGATTGGTTCCATTACCAAAGCACTGAACCCCCTCTAGAACAGAAACGCTCTGTTGGCACAAAACAACGTCGGCTTCTGCTACCATTTTTTCTCCACATACACAGCAGCAACAACACCAGCACTTGCAAAAAATCAAGGATTTCCAAGAACGTCAAAACTAAACAAAACTTGGGTAGAATTTCCAAAGGTTTTCTGATACAAAAATCGTTTTTTTCCTTGCAGGAATCGAAAATTTCGAGAAAGAATTGGTCTCTGGAGTATTTATACTCACCGCGATCTGGAAGAAGATACTGGTACGATGACTGACACGTGCACGTTCATATGGCCATAGACTTAGAGAAACCTTAAGGTGCACGATTAGAAGTAGCTTCATGAACACGTAGGTGCCTAAAAGCTCGACGCGTGTCTTGAACTGTCCAGAAGGCGGCCATGTAAACGACGTCGTATGAACGCCGTGTCCGGTGTCTCTTAACTAAGATCTCTAGTTTCCTTTTCCACCCTGCCGCGTTGACCTATATATTTTTATTGCGTTAAGGATATGATACGTAAATTTGAAGATATGTTGGGGGTAAAATCGGTTTTGGCTGTAAGTTGATCGTTCGTACACGTTAACTCTGGCTGGTGACTAACGAGTCAGCAACTTTTATGTCAGTAGACGTATTTAGCCCTGTTTCCTTAATTATAGAACTAATCAAACATTAATTGAAATTTGATATGAAGGACAATTACGAACTTAAAGTAGATTTTCCTATATTTCCATTAAATTATAAATAATTATAAAAATCATTTACATAAATAATTAGACAATATAAAATTATAGATTTTACTTAGTTATTATTCATATGAGTACAAAATAAAATTATACAATAAACTTAATAATGATTTATAAAATTACTATGACAATATGTCATGAGAAGACGATGACGACTCAGTGTGACGGTCAACTCATATTAGTAGCGTGAACAATTTCACATTGCTTAAAGAGATTGAAAAATGAATGATTTATAAGTATAGTTTTTCTCAATAACTAGTACAACACGTTTTGAGTTAATTTCAACAGCAAAATGATATAAAAACTGAACATAAAACAGATAATTTTATATTAAGAGGACTGAAAATATTACAATGATAGACTAAACTTAATTATTATTTATAATGTTACTGATCCATTCAATTCATACTAATGTTAGAACCGTCGCAAACTAATTTTGAAATGAAATAAAAAAAAAAACATATAAAACGTAAAGTTGACAAAGAATCACGATAAAAAGAAGATGAAAAGCGCGACAAATTAATCTAAAAGTATTAATTGATTTATAAAAGCAAGTAAAATAGTAGACAAGCATTTAAATTTTAGTTCGAAATTAATTATTCAAAAAATTAATCAAAGATTTAAAGATATTTTAATGAATAAAGTAACGTATTTATTTTTTGACAAAACAAAGTTGAATTTATTGTCACCTAACCCTTCTTTTAGCCTTTATTTCTCCACTACATTTAATAGTTAGGGACAGGTAAAAAAAAAAAAAAAAAAAAAAAAAAAAAAAAAAAAAAAAAAAAAAAAAAAAAAAAAAAAAAAAAAAAAAAAAAAAAAAAAAAAAAAAAAAAAAAAAAAAAAAAAAAAAAAAAAAAAAAAAAAAAAAAAAAAAAAAAAAAAAAAAAAAAAAAAAAAAAAAAAAAAAAAAAAAAAAAAAAAAAAAAAAAAAAAAAAAAAAAAAAAAAAAAAAAAAAAAAAAAAAAAAAAAAAAAAAAAAAAAAAAAAAAAAAAAAAAAAAAAAAAAAAAAAAAAAAAAAAAAAAAAAAAAAAAAAAAAAAAAAAAAAAAAAAAAAAAAAAAAAAAAAAAAAAAAAAAAAAAAAAAAAAAAAAAAAAAAAAAAAAAAAAAAAAAAAAAAAAAAAAAAAAAAAAAAAAAAAAAAAAAAAAAAAAAAAAAAAAAAAAAAAAAAAAAAAAAAAAAAAAAAAAAAAAAAAAAAAAAAAAAAAAAAAAAAAAAAAAAAAAAAAAAAAAAAAAAAAAATTCTCCTAGGATTTAGGATAACACGTTACATTTACACATTTTAATTTGAAAATCTCATGTATTATTTATTAATTTGTGTTATGAAAAATAAGCTACAATGAATGAAAACTCGAAAATAAATCACACACAGATTTTACTTGAAAAACTTTTTATGGAAAAAAACTACGGGAAGAGAGAAGAAATTACTATGATCGAAATTGGTACAAAAATATTTAGAAATTTCGGCTAACAATCTAACTCCGAAAAAATCTTAAAAACAAAATATATAAGTGATGAAATGGGTCGGCAAAATGGGTCGAAAAATCCGTACTGTGGGGGCTATGGCCCCGCACACCCAAAATCGGCTTAATCCCTCAACCTACAACATTTGTCTCCAAAAAATCACTATTGTTGCACCGCAAAACTTTCGAACTGGGTAAAAAGAATTCGGGTTACCAAACTCTAACAATTTGGAGTAATTAAATTAATTAAAAAGTATATATAAAAGGCAACTTAATTGTGGTATTTCTAAAACACCATATAACACCACAAACATACGGTTTTAAATCACTTTTGGTTCGGTTTGAATTTTCATAAAATCCATCGTGGAACCGAACCAAATTGAAAATTTTGGTTCGATTATTGATTGTTTCTTTTAAAATCAAACCAAACCGAATAACCCTTCTAAACCGATCAAAACTAGTTCAAATTTAGTTAAACAGGAAAATATCGAACTAAAACCGAGTTGAAACTGGATAAAACATAACCGAAATCAAGTTCAAGTGTCTTTCATGTTCTTCGTTTCTTCGAATAAATGAGAATATCGTCGATGAAAATAATCACGAATTTATCTAAAAATTTTTTGAATATTCGATTCATTAAACCCATAAAAATGATTAGGGCATTACTTAATCCGAATGATATAACTCGAAATTCATAGTAACCGTATCTTTTTCGAAATGTCGCTTGGATATATCATCATTATTGATTATTAGCTGATAGTAGCTAAATCTAATATTTATTTTTTAGACCCTGATTGTGGTTCTGAAAGTCGTGACAGTGGAATCAAACCAAACTAATCTGATTTCACACTTATCACAATAAAACTTTTTGTTTAACAATATTTCCACAAGAAAATGGGTAAAATATTATATATATATATATATATATAATATACGTATATCTTAATTGGAATTGAAGCATTCAAGAAATCAATGATTGATAGATATTTTTTATTTTGTACGAAATTAAAAACTCAACCGACAATGTATTAAACACAGAGTTGGGCAGCCACCATCTTTCATATAGGGTTGGGCATTATTAATTAGTAAAATTAATGGTCAAATTGCCAAATATAATTTATTTATTTTTATATTATTAAAAATAAATACAAATTTTAATTTTGAAAGGTGTTATCTTTTTTTTTTCTCTATTAAAAATATTATTTAATTAATTTTATAGTAATTATAACAATTATTTTTTGACAGGTCAGTAAATAATTTAAGTGAGTAAACGTGACATTATGCTAGAATTAAGACATATTATATGTTATTTTTGTACATTAATAAAAAATAGCTATAATTTAATTTAAAATCAAAATAATTCAATAAAATTATCTTAGTTATTTTAAATTAATTTAAATAAGTATAAAATTAAGTAATAATTTAAAATAATGAAAATGTTGAAAGAATCTAAGGGAGGTGGGGCCAAACCGGGAAGAGGGTTTGAATGGTCAAAAGGGATAAGAGTTGGAAAAAGATAAAGCCATTAGTGTATGAGCCTTTTTCTTGACTGGCATCAGCCCCAACGCCCTTCTTTCACCCAACAAATATACAGACAAAAC
>CM039510.1:32504366-32581353 GCA_022432975.1 Begonia masoniana
TTTGACACTTTTTCTAATGTTCTTGCAGATATGTAGAGCACTGGCTTACATTCACAATTGTATTGGAGTGTGTCATAGAGACATTAAACCTCAAAATTTGCTGGTAGGTTGAAACATGGATGATTAAAAGTACACTTTTTTTTGAGTTTATAACTTGTATTTGCCAATTGTGGACAATCAAACCTATTTCTTGAATCTATATAAGCCAAAAGAGGTGGATATGGTCCCAAATAAACGAGAGATATGTAAAGAGCAGGTTCGATTATGCCTATTCGTAATCCTAAATGGAATGTAAGAACATATCATATGGTGACTATCGTCCTTATAAGTAGAATGTATATAATATAACGTAGTCCTATTTTAGTTTGGCATGGTATGGAATGAACTTATAATTATAGAATCGACTCGATCATCAAATTATAGATGATAAGTTTATAAGCATAGCTTATTCCCATTTTGGGAAGAACAGACGTACTAATTATTTCATTGTTTAGGAAGAGTAAATATTTCTTAAATCTTTTGTCCACCAGAGAATTTAAATTTTAAGTATATATGAGGTTAAGATACTAATACTCTCTGTGACTGTGACAGGTCAATCCGCATACGCACCAAGTTAAACTTTGTGATTTTGGCAGTGCAAAAGTCTTGGTTCGTTTCTCCTACCATCTTGCATTTCTGCTCTGTCCGGTTTTTGGTTGTGATAATAAGCATAATCATTTCAAAACATGACAGGTAAGAGGTGAACCAAATATATCTTACATTTGCTCCAGATATTATCGAGCTCCTGAGTTAATATTCGGTGCGACTGAGTACACCACTGCTATTGATATCTGGTCGGCAGGATGCGTTCTTGCTGAATTACTCCTTGGACAGGTTGATAAAGTTTTCTCACATCAACAATCTTGTTTATTTTTCAGGTTTTTCTTTGTAAGTAAGATCTCATTATATAATTTTGTTATTTCCAGCCTCTATTTCCTGGGGACAGCGGGGTAGACCAGCTCGTCGAAATCATCAAGGTATATATATGTACATATTTAGACGCCCCACTGAGTTAACATAACACTTGAGAAACTGTGAACATCGATAAAAAAAATTAATTTTAAGTTTACTAAATGTTAAAAAACTTAAAATTATTGACCCATTTAGCAATCATGATTGATGTCATCCGATAGTTCTCTGTTTTCGAAGAGAATGACATTGAGATGGAGCCACGTAACTCAGAGAATCGTTAAAACTCTTGGTCTCAATTTCTCCAAAATCGCCAAATCATTTTTCATGTTCTATTGTGGGACGAATATTTTATTTATTCTGAACATTTGGCAGGTTTTAGGTACACCAACAAGGGAAGAAATTAAGTGTATGAATCCTTATTACACTGAGTTCAAATTTCCTCAAATTAAAGCTCATCCATGGCATAAGGTAAGACAAGAGTTTCTCGGGTTTTCGTTCGTTCGTAACTTTAGCACTATAGCATTTCATAACTTTCTTTTATTGGCTTTGGCGATTAGATATTCCACAAGCGCATGCCCCCCGAGGCTGTAGATCTCGTCTCGAGACTCTTGCAGTACTCTCCAAGCCTTCGAAGCACAGCCGTAAGTTCACAAATTTCAAACCTTTCGTTTCAATCCGACCCATTATTATGAGTCGTGGTCTTAATAAATTTTCGTCATTCAATGCAGTTGGAGGCTCTAATTCATCCGTTTTTCGACGAGCTTCGAGACCCGAATACTCGTCTTCCGAACGGCCGATGTCTACCCCCGCTCTTCAACTTCAAGACTCATGGTGAGAAACAGATTCAACTACTTGGTTCTTTTAAATGCCTGTCTTGACCATTTGCTTTTTTCACTTTTACTATTCCAAATAGAATTGAAGGGAGTTCCTGCTGATATTCTGGTGAAGCTGGTCCCAGAGCACATGAGAAAAAAAGGAAATTTCCAAGCAATGCAATAAAGTAAAATAAAAAAGAGAAAAAAAGGAGTAGAAATATTTGCTTTCTTGCCTGTTTCAAAGTTATTATTTTTAAATTATATATATCATAATTATTAATTATGCTCAATACTTTGTAGAAAGCAGATTAAAGAGTTCTGCTTTACATATCACGATCCTATGACCTGTATGATATGAATATTTCTACTTGTTAAGATTGAAACCTTCTTGTTCATCATTAGTAAACTCGTATTTCACTAACTTTTCGATATTTTAGCATTACATTATAAGTTCATGGAGAACGGATCGAGCATTTTGAATTTGCGACTCGGTTTTGTAAGTTATGATGACAATTTGAAGATAAATTCCAAAAATGAGAAAGAATTTAAGAATCGAATGTTAAATCAAACAAGAACACAAAAAAAAAACTCTTACGAAAAAAAAAAATTACGAGCAGAAGAGAAATGTATTATGTCAAAATCAAATATAATGGATTTTGTGATTTAAACAACAATCATAGGCCAAATCTATCTCAACTAAAATTTAAGTGACACTTAATAAGTCAACTTATTAAGCTCGACCCATTCTTTAGATTGGTCGATCTATTGACTTTGTATAATGAATTTATCATAAGGTTGTTGTGTCATTATTGTTCAAGATTGCCACCAATTTAGTTTTTCCTTTTCAAAATTGGCCAAAATTTGAACTAATTCGTGATTCTATCTAAACCTAACAAATATTCGATCTCAAATTTATCTATTTTACAATTATCAAGTTCTATTTTTCATTTTTAACCGAATAGAATCGAATTGCGGGATTAAATTATTCCCGTCGGAGTTTGTTTTCGATTTCCAAACTATTAGGGGGCTAGTAATTGAAATAAGTGAATGATATTATTATTACTTAATTATAGACAAGGATTCCAGATTATGTCGTTATTAGCTCCGTCGTCATCAGTCAGCTGTTGAAAGCTTCCACGTTTAAAGGTGACGTCAGCAAGCTTTCGTCATTGAAGCAATGTAAGCAGATTTATCTGTCGGTTTCTGAGTCCGTGAAAAACGATAACCAACCTGTTCATTGACTTCTTCCAAGCTCCAAAAATGAGAAAGAATTTGAAAATCAAATGTGAAAATAAAAAAAGAAATAGGTGGAATTTGGAAATCAAAAACACAAAAAACTTTTACAAAAAAAAAAAAAAAAAAAACAGAGGGAAATTCAATTTGTCAAAATCAAAGTAAGATAAATTTTGTGATTCAAACAACAATTATAGGCCAACGAGTAATGCAAAAAAGTCTTAAAATTTAAAGTAAGCTCAATCTGTCTCAATTAAAATTTAACACTTACTAAGCTATTTGATTAAACTCGCCCTATTTTTTAGGTGGACTGATCTAAGTAGATTGACTCGTCCAATTGAATTTGTAGAATGACATTATTATAAGGTTGTTGTATCATATTTATTGTTCAAGATTGCAACCAATTTCGTTTTCCCTCTCAAATTTGACCGGAATTTGAACTAATTCTTGATTCAATGTAAACCCAACAAAAATTCGATCTCAAATTGATCTATTTTAAGATTATCAAGTTTCATTTTTCATTTTTAACCGAATCGAATCTGGGGACTCAATTAATCCGGTCACCGAGTTTGTTTTCGGTTTCCCTACTATTATGAGCTAGCATTGAAATAAGTCAATGATATTTTATTGAGTAATTATCGATTTGAATCTTGTACTATGCACTTTATTTCAGTTAGCCCCATGTACTAAAAAAACAGGTAAACCAAACCCTGTACTTTAATTATGTTATTAGTTTTAACCTTCCATCAACAATTTCGTTAAACCCTCATTTAAAAAATTACCAAACGATATTCGATTCACTTGAAATTTTTACCACATGTTCACTACTTAATGAGAAGATAATTTGAAACTTTCATAATTTCGTAACATATATACGATTTATTTTAATTTTATTGTCATAATTTATAACAATATTATAATAAATCATACAAGTCTTAGAAAATCACGAAAATATTTATATTACCTATCATAATGTGGTAAACATGTGGACAAATTTTTAAAAAAATCCAATATCTTTTGTTGTTTATTTAAAATTAATCTTAGTTTTTTTTTTATTTTATAAATTATTTTTTAGGCAAATAACAAACGATATTAGATTTATTTGAAACTTTTTTCACATGTTCACCATATCATGGGGAGATAATAGAAAAATATTTGTGATTTTTTAAAACTTGTATGATTTATTATAATATTTTTATAAATTACAAAAATAAAATTAGAATAAATCATACATATGTTAAAAAATCACGATAATTTTCAGATTATCTTCTCATTAAATATTGAATATGTGATAAAAATTTCAAGTGAATCGAATATCGTTTGGTAATTTTTTAAATGAGGGTTTAACGAAATTGTTGATGGAAGGTTAAAACTGATAACAGAATCAAAGTATAGGATTTGATTTGCCTGTTTTTTTAGTACAGGGACTAACTGAGATAAAGTGAATATTACATGGTTCAAAAGATAATAACCCTTTTTTATTACTTAATTAGTTAATTATAGACAAGGATTTCCGGAGTATGTCATTATTAACTTCGTCATCTTGAGTTAGCTGCAGAAAGCTTCTACGTCTAATGGTGACGTCAGAAAGCTTTCGTCATTGATGACCTGTAAGCAGATTTATCAGACGCTTTCTGAATCCGTGAAAACGATGACCTACCTCTTCATCGACTTCTTCTGCGCTTTTACATTTTTGTTCCTACTCTTTCAACCTCCATTTTCAAACATCGAGGATGGTTCCGTCTTTTCGTTCTCGATTCATCGTCCTTTAAATTTCGAAAAATCCAACGGTCCCAACAACAGAAGCAAAACACGTTCAACGTTCCTCTGATCCAACCAACTACAGAAACGACAGAATTCTCCGGCATGAAAAGGAAGAAGCTAGAGATCGGAGATGGGTGCGGCGGAGGAGCCGGCAGGAGAGCCGAGGATGAAGGCGAAGAGCTTGGGATGGAGAAATTTTGGGATTTGGTTGGGATGTTACGAGAAGAAGTCGGCCATCGGAGAGGAAAAGCAGAGAATGAAGAGGAGGGAGAGAAGATGAAGAAGAGAAAGGAGGAAAAGGGTTGGGTTCCTGCATTTGAAAAGGAGGATTTCACCAAAGACATTAAATTTATAGGGCTGCCATTGATCTTCCGCAGACCCTGTAATCATATCAAGAAAGACGAAGAAAAACAGGAAGATTGTAAGGTTGGATTGGATCTGAAGCTCAAACTTTGACGAAGCTTCCTGTGTTGTTTTTATTAACCATCGAATAATACTACTATTAATCAAACATACAATTATCAAACACTGATTAAACAGAGAATTTATACAGAATGTTGTTTGGTAATTGAAAAATCTTTAAAAAATGAAGGCTAAGTTTCAGAAGAACTCAAGCTTGATAAACGATCATGGCGAACAGCGTAATAATAGAAGAACAAAAACAATTTATTTTTCACAAAATTGTGGGCTTTTCTATAAAAGGATTAAAGCCCAATGGATCTTCCAGCTTGAGCATACAAGTTTCACACGGATCTTGGCTGGGTACGGTCCGGATCGGTTCGGTTCTGGCCTGAAATCGGACCGGATTGTTGGTTTCGAGAATTTATTTTTCCGAATCGGCCCTAGCAGAACCGGTTCTGGTTCGATACGGGTTCCATGCATTTTTATTTATTTATTTATTTTAATTCAGTGTACCTTCTCACCTACTTAGCCATCCTTCTCACGTACTTAGCCATCAGGAAAATGATGGCCCCTGAAAGCAACTTGCCCTTTACCCAACGCCCCCCTTTCCCTTCCCTCTTCAATTATTGCTCTCCTTCTTCCCTACCAAAATTGCCCTCTCTCCATCGCTTCACGCCCATTTTCTTCTTTCCTCCGGCCATGGACACAACGCCCATTTCCGTCACGAACACCGTCTTCCCCCTTTCCCTGGCCGTCACCAGACTATCGATTTCTCCCCTCTCGAATTCGTTCTCGGCCTCGTCGCCGTCATCGCCATCCCGCTCTCATCTACACTTTTTTCTTCGCCATCAAGTGCCCGCCTAACCCCTAATTGCTGGATGAGGTCGCTGGTCGACGGGCGACGGTCGGAGCTGCTTGAGTCTGAGACGTGAGGTCG
Organism: Begonia masoniana; assembly: GCA_022432975.1. NCBI lineage: Eukaryota > Viridiplantae > Streptophyta > Magnoliopsida > Cucurbitales > Begoniaceae > Begonia > Begonia masoniana. The sequence goes on from CM039510.1 coordinate 32,510,469, forward strand.
CTAACTCGCTAGGTCGGGATCGGATCGTCGGTGCTGAGGAGTGAACTGAAGGAGGGTGGGCGCTGGTTTTAGTTATTTTTTTTTTTTTTTAAGTTATCCGACCCATGGGTCGGATAACCCACCGGGCCGACCTATGAGTCGGTTCTCCCGCGAAAATTCTCGGTCCCAGTGCAGGGAACCGAGGACCGGCCCTCGGTTCCCGGTTCCTCAATCCGTAGAACTGGGACCGGTTCCATGGTAGGCAGAACCGACCAAGAATCATCCTGAACCGTCGGTCCGATTTTACAGTTCCGGGCCGGTTCTGCCCACTCCTACTTCCAGCTTGAGCCATACAAGTTTCTCCTGTGTGAAACTTGGATGATTATGAGTTTCTGGGGAGATGATGAGATGGGTTTTTGAAAATCTCTTCTCCTTTTGCAAAACTGTTTTGCAGAATCGGTCTTAAAAGTAATGCGCACACAAGTTCCAAACAAGCCTTGTACTTGAATTTACAGGCGTTAACTACGAGGGTGAGGTACTGAGACTTGAGTCACGAGGGGGCTCCCAAAATTTACTCTTCTGTGTTTAGTTGTTGCAGGCTACCACCATGGCTGCTTCCTTGAGCTTGGCTATGCCCGCCGCTCTCTTCAATCCTCTCCAATTCCCTAGAAAACTTCTGCTCTCTACTCCCATGCTTCCTAATCTTTGTGATTCTAAGCTTTCTCCTATCAATGTGCCTCTCAAACTTCCAGGAAATGGCCGTATCTTCTCTGCCATTAGAGCCCAAAGCTCTCTAGGTATGGGTAAAAACTCTATCCATAACTTCACTACTGGACTAAACACAACAAAAACTAAAACAAAAGCAAACAAAATTAGTCATAATTTACTAGCACAAAAATTTTACAATTTTAACACATATAGTAAGGTTAGAGGAAGAGAGTCGAAGACAGAGGATAAGCGAGGCAACCAGGCGAGCTAATTCCGAATCGAAGGCAGCGAGCGCGAATCTGAAGACAGAGCCCAGAGGCTAACGAATTCGAATCGGAGCAGGATCCAAGGAGCACGGATAATGCCGAGTAGGGAGTACGAAGGGAGTCGGGGGAGCGCTAGAACGGGAGTTAGGGGAACGTCAAAACGCAAGTCGAAGTCAGGGTGTAAAATCCACCAAATTTTAATGAATGAAATTTTCTGAATAAATTTTTCGCGATTTTTGAGTGTAAATTTAGGCTCGAACGCTCAATCCTTTATAGGCGTGCGAGGTACAAGTTTTTAGTCACGTGTGGCAAGTACGTGAAATTTACGGAATTAAATTAAGTATTAGACGTTGACGTTCGTGCAATTTAAGTGGATTAAATTCACGAGGGTAAAACATTCGAAAATTGTCGAGCAAAGTTATTCGAGTGTTTTAATTTAGAAATTGAAAATCTATTGAATGAATATAATAGATTTAATGTATAATTAAATTAATTGAATTAAATGAGGAAAATAAGGTTAAGAAATCCTTAACCTTATTTTCGTTTAGCAGAAACGAAACAGAGAGCGCGAGAGAGGAAAATCGGCCGACGAGATTTTGACCTCCGTTCGGCGCGATCTTAGTGTCAAAAGATTCGTCTCGAAGCGTAGATCAACGTTGGCGAAGGGCGATTTTGAAGGTAAGCCCTCTATCCCTCGATTTTCAACTGAGAAAGATTGGGTTTTTGAGGTTTTCTTGATCTGTGTTTTGAGGTCCGATTCTTTGGTGTTTTAGGCATGATTATGACGGAAAGGAGATAAGAAACGTGTTGGAATCAAATTTCGGCGATAACCAGGTTAGAAAACGTGATTTCTCGGCATCAAGAGGTCGTCGGCGTGTAACCGGCGATACGCCGTCAACGGGCGAGTCAACTCGGGCATTGGGCCGAGTTGACTCGGGCCCAAGACCGAGTTGGGCGCTGGGCTCGGTTCAGGCCGAGCTCGATCTGGGTTCGGGCCAGGACCAGCTCTGTTCGGGTCGGGTCCGACCAAGACCCAGCCCGAACCTACTGGTTCTGAACCGAACCAGTTGGGCCAGGTTTGTCCAGATCGGACCACTTCGACTGGACCCGATCTGGTTCGAACTGAACCGGTCCAACCCGACCAGTCAGACGTTGACCGTTGACCAGTCAAAGTCAATAGTTGACTTTCGACCATTGACCAGTCAAAGTCAACGGCTGAATTTGACCGTTGCCTTTGACCAAAATGTTGACTTTTGACTAAAAGTCAACTCAAGCCGTTTGAGCCCGTTTTCGCCCCGGATCGCAGTTTATATCGTTTATAACCCCAATTAGATTTTAACGGGGTTCTTTTCTTGTGTTGACTCCTAGATTCGGAGGACTTTGCAAACCTCGAGACAATCCCCGAGGAGACACGGACCACTGAAGTTAGGAGGACTCGCCTCAGTGGTATGGGTTATTATATTTTCTGCGATATACCTACATAACTTGCATTTATGTTTTATTTTGGTGGATTACTCCTGATATTAATCATCGTGCTATGCTGTTGTGTTTTATTGTGGATTAGTTTCTGATGCATTGCATAGTATTTTGTATTGCCATTTGGAGTTGATTCTCGAGGTAATCATTTGGCACTCTTAGCGGGGCCCCGCTAAGAGTATCATGGGATTTTGCCCAGATGCACCCGTATTTGAGGGTTGCTGTAGTACACTCCACACTTGTTGGATAGGGCTCCGGGATGAGAGGTTGTTGATTCCCTCCGGGTTGAGTTTCCTCTTGTTAAACTCCTTACATGTGGAGGTGTGGGCTCGGAGCTTTGGCTAGTCCTGGGTTTTGAGCTATGCTAGCCCTGTTACCTGATCAGATCAGTGTATGCTCCTTGATACCCCCTAGTATGATAAGTCCTTTGTGCAGTATTCCCGAGGGCTCAGGGTAGAGTAATTGTTGATTCCTTCCTGGTGAGCTACCGTGTGATCTACGAGGCCCAGGGTATGCCGACCGATCGAGAGTGATCGTTGATTCCCTCCTGGTGACCTACTGCGTGATCCACGAAGCCCAGGGTATGCCGACCGTGATTCCCCTGGTGGTTGATTATATCTATTTTCATTATGAGGTGTTGTAGAATGTTATTGCTGCCTTGCTGTATGGTGTGTTTCGGAGGATCCTTGTGTAGTCTTCTTTTTCATGGTGCACTTGACTATGTAGTACGGTATGGATAGTGAGGGCGTAGTTAGTATACACTATACATTATAAGTTAGCCCGATTGATCTATCTAAAAATGAGAAGAGATTTAATAATATAAAATTGGTTTTGAGAATTGATATTCATTGATTGATATTATAACTGGGGTGTATTATAACATGAGTGGTAGGTATAACATCTCATACTGAGTTTGTCACTCACCCTAACGACTTCCCCTTCCTCTACAGGTAAAGGAAGAAGAAAGCAGAAGTGAGCTGGATTGGCACCAATCGATTAGGAGTCGTGTTTGTTTTCATTTTTTGGCATTTCGTGAAATGTAAGACATAATCTGGATAATGCTACATATTTGGGTTTGTAACTATCTTTATTATTCCAGTTTTTCTATTATTGCTCGTTTCTCATATTTGTTACATTGAGGAGTCTTGGATTATTGCAAAAACTTCCGCACTTAGCCTGAGGTTAGACGGTGGACCTCCCTGAGGTTGATCGTTTAGCCTGACGTTTCTATCCGGCCCCCTCTCGGGTCATGACACAGGGGGTCGGGTGTTCACCGTTCGGGAAATCGGGCTTCTAGAATTAGAAGAAACTGAGAGGCCGAGAGAGAGAACTGAAAAGTGTTTTTTAACATTCGGTCTTGTCCCCGTTTTTTTGGGAATTCAGGCTGTAGACCGAGGATCAGACCAAAAACCTTCGGGAATCTGGGCTGTGGATTGAGAACCGGACCGTGGTGTTAGAATTATAAGGATTTATAATTCTAGTTGGATCTAAATTGTTAAACTATAAATTATACATTATGTTATCATCAGGTTTAAGTTCATATTAAAGTGATTTAATATAGTTTCAATGGACTTTAGAGTATAGTAAATATAATATGGATATATTATAATGTGTAGAGACACCATGGGTAATTTACCAATTTGTGATGGGCAAACTGGTAAATTACCCAATTAGGTTTAATATAGGGTTATGGTCCCCAATTCACAATTGAACCCTTTGCCTCTTAGAACCTCCATCCTTCTAGAGAGACATTAGAGAGGGTGATTGACGAATCGGAAGATCTACATACCCGATCTACAATATTTTGCATTCAATCAATGGATCCGGGTATGTCATTCTTATTTTACGATTTACTTGTAGAATTTCTAACGTATCCATCAAGAACTGGGCTCTCGCTCTTTTTCAAATTTGTGAATTTATTCTAGATTCAATTACTCTGGTTATTTTTATTGAATCTAACAATTGGTATCAGAGAGGGTTACGTTAGACTACAAGTAATCGATTTTTTTTTTCGCTTGAAATCCAAAAAAGCATCAATTTTTTTTAATTTTCGAAATTATTTTTTGGGCTATATTTTTTGCATCTAATTCCGCTAGTATGCATGTTTTGATGCCTTAAAATTTGTTTTTTGTTGATGCACGTTAAGGATTATTGCCCGATCTATCATTATTTTGATAAATCGGACAATTTTGGGGTGAAAATCCGCCAGAATCGGTGAAATTCCGGCGATTTTCATTGCTGCTTCGCAGCCCCTCTTCGGTGGTTTGGGCTGATTCGGTCCGATTGGGTTAGGTTTAGTCCAAATCGGACCAAACCATTTGGGTTCGGACCTACTCAGACCAAACCAACTTGGTTCGGTTATGGTTTGAACTGTTCCTTGGTTGGTTCAACCCAGACCGGTTCGGTTTGGTTCAGTCTGGTTCAGTTCGGTCTGGTTTCGATTCGGTCTGGTCCGGTCCGACAAAAAAAAAAATAATTAACTGATCAATTTGGTTAAATGGGCCCCGGTTCACTTTGGTTCGGCTATTTTGGGTTTTTTTAATGACTGTTTCTGGACAATTCAGGGCTCGGTTCGCCCTGTTTTTGCTTAGTTTTGGCCGATTTGAACCTTCCATTTCCAGTTGATTGATCTTTTGGTTTACTGATTGACTAATATGGTTGCCTATCCATTGAATATGTATGTATATGAATTTCTTTAACTCTTTTTTGGTGCAATTTTATGAAGTCTTACATTGTAAAATATGATGGTTGGTAGGGGTGAGCATGGTCCGGTTCGGTCCGGGTTTTGGAGAAATCAAAACCGGACCACTAAAATCGGTTTTCAAAATTTTGCACCAATAAGGATAGAAAAAGTCCCAGAACCGGACCAGAACCAAACCAGAAATTCTGGTACAGTTCTGGTCCGGTTCTGGTCCTCCCAAGTTTGACCAAAGTCACCTTTCTATGCATATCAAATGGAAGATTCAATCTCCAAGCTCTCTGTGTTCTGCTCAACGGCCTACCCTTACTTAAAGGATCTCTATTTTCCTTTATGTTTCCCAACTTCCACACACTTATTTCTGAACTTGTTTCCACAAATTTCAGTCTTTAAATCGATCCAGTTTGTCTGGTATCTTAAGGTGCCTCTCCGCCCCACACCTTTCAATACCATGAATAATTGGAGAAAAACTGCAGTAATTATTACCTCGAGAGCCAGATCGATTGGAATTTCTCCTAGTTCTCCAACTTCGTCCAATCTTTTCTTGAATTCTCTGTTGAAGCTTTCGAGCTCTTCGATTGTAGGACAACCGTATCTAGGCAAATCCAAATCAATAGAAAGGAAACCAGCAAACACTATCCAAATCATTGACAAACCAGTGCTTACACAGTTGAACTAAAAAATGATGATAGACCAATGCATTTGAGCATATAACATGAAAATAAAAACAGAGTGTAGATTCGACCAATAAACAGAACATTCGGTTAAGAGAAAGAAAATAACCAATCCTGTGGTTCGAATCTACAGTCCGAGAGGCAACAGCAGGGACTTCGGCGAGAGGCAAGGCATCAGCCCTCAGCAGCGATTTCGGCGAGGGCGAGAGACGACGACTAGCGAGCAAACTTTGCTCGAGAGACACAGGAAACGGGGGCGACTGGGAGAGACTCGAGAGACGGCGAGAGGCGAGAGGCGAGAGGCGGCGAGGGCAACTGGGCGAGAGACGGCGAGACGCGAAGAAGCTCAAACGCGAAGGAAGAAACGCGAACTGGATTCTGGAAGTCTGGAAGAACTGCAGCTCAGACTTCAGAGTTCGACGTTTTTTAGGGCTAAGTATTGGTCCGGGTCGGTTCTATGGTTTTGTGTCACCAAAACCGAAAACCGAACCAACAATTTCGGTTCTGAAATAACAGAACCGAAATTTGCTTTTTCCCTTTGCAAAACTGACCAGAACCCGATCAAAGAGCTCGGTTCCAGTCCGGTTCTCAGTTCTGGTCGGTTCTTGCTCACCCCTAATGGTTGGGTAACATGCTATAAACTTAGCCTCTCTTGCATTAATTATCCTATTTTTATATGTTGGGTATGAGACATGCATTGTATGAATTTTGATCGGCCCAAAGGAAGGTTGATGTTTGTACAGTTGCATGGCTTGTTAGCAGTATTAAAAACATGTGACAATTATTAGGCTGCCATGTGAATATTGAACTTGTCCAATGATGAGTTCATTGTTTGACAGGTCTTATTGTCAATGTTTATATACTGGACCAAGTTACCAATTACAAGTTAACACTTTTAGTCAAAAGACTAAGTGTTAATGTTGTGCCGGTCTCTTGTTGATGGATGCACTACATTTTGAGTTATATCATTGTCATGTATATGCATATTAATTCGTGAGCTAATGTTGTTTCATTTTCTCTATTGTTACAGTTAACATCTCAAGTATAATGGGTAACGTTAATGCAGTTCCTATGCTTAACGGGACCAACTATAAAGTCTGGAAAGAAAACGTTATGATTGTTCTCGGGTGCATGGATCTTGGCATTGCACTTAGGGTCGCACGCTTCCCACCTCTTTCAGCATCAAGTATCCTTGATGATAAAAGGGAGCTGGAAAAGTGGGAGCGTTCGAATCGTGTAAGTCTAATGATCATGAAGCGCGCCATTCCAGAAGCATTTCGGGGCAATATGTCGGAAGACACGGACGCCAAAACATTCCTTGCAGAACTTGAGAAACGTTTTGAGAAAAACGAGAAGGCTGAGACAAGCACGCTTTTAGCTAAGCTTGTCTCACTCAAGTATAATGGAAAGGAGAATATCAGGGAGTACATAATGGAAATGTCTCATCTTGCTTCAAGACTTAAGGAACTTAAGTTAGAGCTGTCTGATGACATGCTTGTTCACTTAGTCTTGATTTCTCTTCCTCCTCAGTTTGGGCAGTTTAAGATCAGTTATAACTGCCAAAAGGATAAATGGACACTTAATGAATTAATATCTCATTGTGTCCAAGAGGAAGAGAGGATTAAGCATGATCGAACAGAAAGTGCTCATTTGGCATCATCTTCCAAAGATAAAGGAAAGAAAAGGAAGAAGGAAGCTGTTGGTGGTTGAAACAAAAGAAGTCTAAGGGCTTCAGTTGTTTCTTCTGTAATGGAGAAGGGCACCAAAAGAAAGATTGTGCCAAGTATCACGCATGGCGCGTGAAGAAAGGTACACTTCTCAACCTTGTTTGTTCTGAGGTTAATTTGGTTTCTGTATCAAGACATTCGTGGTGGTTAAATTCGGGTGCTACCACTCACATTAGTTTGTCTTTGCAGGGTTGCCTGAATTGCCGAAAGCCGAATGATGCTGAAATATTCATCTTTGTGGGCGATGGCAAATCAGTTGAAGTTGAAGCCATCGGAGATTTTAGATTGTTATAAAAATCTGGACAATTTTTGGATTTAAATGATACTTTTGTTGTACCGTCTTTTAGACAGAATTTAATTTCTATTTCTGCATTGGACAAATCTGGTTATTCTTGTTCATTTGGATATGGAAAATTCAGTTTATCATTAAATTCAAATATAATGGGTTCTGGATTTTTATCTGTTTATGACAATCTATATATGCTAGAAACCATAGCTTCATTTAATGAAACCTTGCATACTGATTCGAGAGGTACAAAACTTAAATTAACTAATAATGATTCAGCTTCGTTATGGCACAAGCATTAGGTCACATCTCTCAAAAGAGAATTGAAAAGCTTGTGTCAGACGAAATTTTGGGCCCTCTTGATATGACTGACTTCAAGGTTTGCGTCAGTTGTATTAAAGGGAAACAAATAAGTGTAAGGAGATTAGAAGCTAACCGAGCTTCAGAAGTCCTTGAATTGATACATACAAATATTTGTGGACCTTTCCCTACGGCATCTTGGAATGGTCAACATTATTTCATATCATTCATTGACGATTACTCGCGTTATGACTACCTATATCTCATTCATGAGAAGTCTCAGTCTTTGGACGTGTTTAAAGCCTTTAAAGCTGAGGTGGAAAATCAGCTTGATAAAAGGATTAAAGTTGTCAGATCTGATCGTGGTGGTGAATACTATGGTCGGTATGACGGGTCAGGTGAACAACGTCCAGGACCATTTGCTAAATACCTAGAGGAGTGTGGTATTAGTCCTCAGTACACCATGCCGGGTTCGCCCAACATGAATGGTGTTGCTGAAAGACAGAACAGAACGCTTAAGGACATGGTAAGGAGCATGATTGCTCATTCGACCTTACCAGAATCCCTCTGGGGTGAAGCACTGAAAACCGCAGCTTATATCCTTAACAAGGTACCTACTAAGGCGACGGCTAACAAAACCCCACATGAGTGTTGGATGGGCCGAAAACCCGTTCTCAAACACTTACACGTGTGGGGGTGTCCAGCTGAGGCAAGGCCTTATAGGCCCAATGAAAAGAAACTGGACTCTAGGACTGTTAGTTGTTATTTTGTAGGGTATCCTGAACGGTCAAGGGGGTACAAATTTTATGATCCCACTGTAAGGACATTCTTTGAAACGGAAAATGCCAGATTTTTTGAGGATGTAGAGTTTGTGAGGGGAGATAAGGAAGACATTGTCTTTGAGGAGGAAGTTGTTCCTCTTCCTTTGGTTTCCCTTGACTTCGATCAAGTGGATAATGAAAAAGACAATGTTGAATCACTTCCTGAATCTCTTCAGGAAGTCATTCCCGAAGAACAAACTCAACAGCCTCAAGAAAATATGCCATTACGGAGGTCCACTAGAGAGAGAAGGAGTACGATTTCGGATGATTACATCGTATTCCTACAAGAACATGAGGAACTTGGTGAGGTAGAAGATGACCCTGTCACTTTCAACCAAGCCATTAAGAGTTCTGATTCTCAAAAGTGGACTGATGCCATGAATGAGCAGTTAAAGTCCATGAAGGACAATGACGTTTGGGATCTCGTCCCGTTACCTGCAGGTTTGAAACCCGTCGGTTGTAAATGGATTTTTAAATCCAAAAGGGATTCAAAAGGTAACATTGAGAGATTCAAAGCACGTCTTGTTGCTAAGGGTTTTACTCAAAGAGAAGGCATTGACTACAAGGAAACTTTCTCTTCGGTATCTACGAAAGATTCCTTTAGAACTATAATGGCACTAGTAGCTCATTTTGATTTAGAGCTACATCAGATGGATGTAAAGACGGCGTTTCTCAATGGTGACATTGATGAAACGATCTATATGGTGCAACCCGAGTTCTTTGATTCGGATAAATCAAATGACTTAGTTTGCAAATTAAAGAAATCCATCTACGGGCTAAAACAAGCTTCCCGTCAATGGTATTACAAATTTCATCAAGCAGTTACCTCATATGGTTTTGAGGCAAATAAAGTTGATGATTGTGTATACCACAAATTTAGTGGGAATAAAATGATGTTTCTGGTTTTATATGTCGATGACATATTATTAGCATGCAACGATATAGGCTTGTTGCACGACACCAAGAAATTTCTTTCAAAGAAATTTGAAATGAAAGATCTTGGTGACGCCTCTTTTGTATTAGGAATCCAAATTGTAATATCCGGCTGTACGAATTTTTATTATTATAATATAAATGACATTTTTGTAAATATGTCAAATCAAGTCTGTTTTACAAAAAAAAAGTGTTATTAGAATCCTAACGATTTATAGGAATTTTAAGAAATTTACGGGATTTTTCGGAATAATAATGCTTAATTCCGAGTAATTACGTTTAACGTAATATAAAGGACATTTTGGTAAAAATAGTAAATGAGGTCCGAATTACGAACGGACAGTGTTTAATGGAGCCCTGGTAGTAAATTGAGGTTATTGGTGAAGAAAGAAAATTTGGAGAAAACCGAATCGTCGGTTAATTAAAGAAACGAAGGACGAAACAAATAGAAAATCAAAGGAAGGGCAAAATGGTAAATTGCAAAGTCAAATTATATTAAAAACAAATCTTTTCTCTTCTCCTTCCTCATTTTAACGATCTCACTTCTCTCTCTCGCGATTCTCCATTTCCAGGCGAAGCTCTCATCGGCGATTTCAACTTCCGACCTCCGTTCTCTGCTCCGATCGTCTCGATCATTCACATTTCTTCCTCCTCTCGCAACCCTAGGTAAGATTCTATGCTTTTGGAGCGTTATAGTTCAGTTTTCACGAAGTTTAACGTTTAGGGTTTCGTATAGATTTTCGTTAAAACGTGATTTAGGGTTTGTAATCGATAGGTTAGCCGTAGTTTTGAATATAATGAGCGTATTGAACGTTATTGGATAAAGTTAATCGATTTAGGACGAATGTTAGAGATTTATCAATTTCCGAGTTTTGGGGGAAAAACTCGTTGATGTTGATTTTGAGGTATCGAACGTTATTTGTTGAAGAAAATGTCTCGTTGAGCTAAATTAGTATTTTAGGAGAATTCCTTAGTTAAGGTTTCGTTAAATTTGGACGTTTAACGGTTTAAATCTCATTTTTTTACATCAACCGTTGTGTTTTGCCTTAGACAAACAACGCTCGTGGACGGAGCTTGAGCTGCAACGGACACGAGGTAAGTTCTCGTGACTTACTCTGGCCTATTGGCCTACACCGAACTTCAACTTTGCGTTGAGGATCTTGGAGAACTGTTTGTTTAAGTTGCTTTGGTTGGGTAGTTAGGTTTAAACGTTTTGTAGGTTATTTCTTTTACAGTCTTTATGGTACGCATGCTTGTTTGTTTACTTTATATTTATATTGAACTGTTCATGCATCACGTATTTTAACTAAGCATGAAAATGAATTTCCGCACGATGTTTTAGAAAACTGATGTGGCCCAGAGATTGGGGGCTCAGATCTATTGTGTGGCTCGATTAAGGGCCTGACACAGTACCACATACACTGTAATGTAATTAATGAACGTAATCTGTTATCTGGTCACGCGAGGTGGGGCTCAGGCACGGCTGTACGTGTTGTAAGCGTGTACCCCCTCCTCTAACCGCACGGGGTAGTCCGACCGCTGGATGGGCCCCCTCCGGTTAGGGGGATGAGATCTCGGTGATATACTGTCTGCGACGCTCTGTATGTATGCATGATTTCTGAACTCCATATGCACTGCACGCATCTGCATTTACGTAGGATTTACTGAGATTTTTATCTCATAGTGTGTTTGTATGGTGTAGGTGACATCGAAGCAGGTGAGGACGATGTTCCTCCGCCCGATGTATAGGATGGTTGAAGAAGCACGATTGCGGTGGTGTGCATGAGCAGTCGATGCGTGTGTTGACCCGTGGGGAAAACAGTTAGGTATTTTGAGGGTTTTTTTGGGTGAACTGGGCTTATTATGAATTATTGTATAGTTGGAAATATTTTAGGTTGTCTGGCTTGGATAGTGGATAGGTTTATGTTTTGGATTTGTAAATGTTTTGAAAATGTATTTTGTAAATGTTTGGTTTTAGGAAAATGTTCGGTTTTTAAACGTAACCATGCAGTTTATTTTTACGAAACTAGGTTATGTCTTTAAAAGAGTTTGGGTTGTTTATTTGGTCGATGAAATGAAGTGATGTTGAAGTGTTTTAGTTGGTGTTTGAGTTTTAATAGGCGTTACGTTGAGAAGAGAAGGAAAAGAAGAGAAGGGAAGAGGAATGAACGAAGAAGAAAAAGAAAGAAGAAAGAAAGGAGAAAGGAAAGGGAGGCAGAGGGGCTGCCGAACGATCGCCAAGGGGGGCAATCTTTCGCCCCTCATTCGGTAGCGCTCTGGAAGAAATTCCAGAGCGCATGCCGAGCGATCGCTAGGCAGTGGCGATCGCTGGGCAGGGATGATCGCCCAGGGGCGATCCGACTGGCGATCGCTCGCCAGTGCGCGATCGCCATGGGGCGATCGATCGCTGGTTTTGGGCGATTGATCGCCCCTTCATTTTTGCTGCGATATTCCCTTTTTGCCTCGCCTGCTGCTTTGTTTAATTAGTTAAACAATTTAAATTGTTTTAATTGTTTATTTAAATTGTTTTAAGATTTGTTTTAACCTATTTTCTAAACACACTTTGATTCTGATTTAGATTTCAATTCTGATTTCAGTTTAAATTCCGCCTAGAGTTTATTTAAAGTATAGGGATAAAAAAAATAGTACGGAAAATTGGGTACAGTGTTAGGGTCGCTACACAAATATACCGAGATCGTTGTCGAGGTATACTTGGATTATCACAAAAGAGCTATATCGAGAAGGTTTTAAAAAGATTTGGCATGTAAGAATGTAAACCAGGAGATACCCCTGTTGACAAAGGAGATAAAATAAATAAAAGTCAATGCCCTTCAAGTGACTTTGAAGTCAAAGAAATGCAAAAGATTCCTTATGCTTCTGCAGTAGGAAGCTTAATGTATGCTCAAGTATGCACGCGTCCGGATATTGCGTACATAGTTGGCATGTTGGGTAGATACTTGAGTAATCCTGGATTGGATCATTGGAAAGCTGTAAAAAGGGTACTCAGATACTTACAGAGAACCAAAGCATACATGCTCACATACAAGAAATCAGATCAGCTTGAGATCATTGGGTATACTGATTCTGATTTTGCTGGATGCCAAGATGACTTGAAGTCAACATCGGGCTATATATCTCCTGGAAGAGTGCCAAACAAAGACTTACGGCCTCTTCTACTATGGCAGCTGAGTTTATAGCATGTTATGAGGCATCCAATCAAGCATTATGGCTGAGTAACTTTGTCGCGGGATTGCGAATCTCGAATAGTATTGAAAGACCACTTCGGATTTTATGTGACAATCAGTCAACTGTAATGTTCTCAAACAACAACAGGAGCTTCTCAAAGTCTAAGTTTGTAGACATCAAGTTTCTTGTTGTAAAGGAAAGAGTTCAGAGTGGTCAAATATCTATAGATCATATTGGAACAGACTTCATGATTGCGGATCCGCTAACTAAGGGATTACGACCCAAGGTCTTTCACGAGCATGTTGCTCATATGGGGGTTGTATCTCTTGGAGATATTGAGGTTTAGTGGGAGTCTGTCATTTGTTTTTATGTGATTCTATTCTATAGATATTTGTAATGAATATTTTGGTTACTGCAGTATTCATTTTATGAGGTATTCATTTAATTCACTCTGGCATTTGAGTTTTAATAATCTCAATAAAGTTTTGGTTGGACCAGTTGGAAATAGGCATGTTAAATCATATCACATGTAATTTCCATGCTACACATCCATATTTGATATGTGTCATTTGGTTATGTTGGTGTTTGTGATCATTGATAGGTTTAGTTACGATAATTGTGACGAAAGCCGCTTTGGTCCTGCATTTGATATAATTGATGGACGAGATTGTTAGAGTATACTCTGTTTAGATGATAACAAAATTTGATATCATAAGGATAAGGTTATAATGTGTAATTGATTAGTTTGTAATTTGATCCAAGTGAGAGATTGTTAGAATTATAAGAATTTATAATTCTAGTTGGATCTAAATTGTTAAACTATAAATTATACATTATGTTATCATCAGGTTTAAGTCCATATTAAAGTGATTTAATATAGTTTCAATGGACTTTAGAGTATAGTAAATATAATATGGATATATTATAATGTGTAGAGACACCAGGGGTAGTTTACCAATTTGTGATGGGCAAACTGGTAAATTACCCAATTAGGTTTAATATAGGGTTATGGTCCCCAATTCACAATTGAACCCTTTGCCTCTTAGAACCTCTATCCTTCTAGAGAGACATTAGAGAGGGCGATTGACGAATCGGAAGATCTACGTACCCGATCTACAATATTTTGCATTCAATCAATGGATCTGGGTATGTCCTTCTTATTTTACGATTTACTTGTAGAATTTCTAACGTATCGATCAAAAACTGGGCTCTCGCTCTTTTTCAGATTTGTGAATTTATTCTAGATTCAATTACTCTGGTTATTTTTATTGAATCTAACACGTGGTCCTGCTATGTGGGACCGAAACCGGACTGAAATCGATGGTTCAGTCTTGTTCACAGTCCGCGGTCCGATCTTGCCGACCTCTAATTGCAACCAACTTAGTTTTCTCTGCTCAAAGTTGGCCGAAATTTGAATAATTTGTGATTCAATCTAAACCCAACAAAAATTCGAACTCAAATTGATCTATTTTAAGATTATCAAGTTCCATTTTTCATTTTTAACCGAATCGAATCTCGGGACTCAATTATATTCGGGTCACCGAGTTTGTTTTCGGTTTCCCTACTATTAGGAGCTAGCATTGAAATAAGTCAATGATATTTTATTACTTAATTATAGGCAAGGATTCCAGATTATGTCATTATTAACTTCGTCATCTTCAGTTAGCTGTCGAAAGCTTCTACGACTAATGGTGACGTCAGAAAGCTTTCGTCATTGAAGAACTGTAAGCAGATTTATCAGTCGCTTTCTGAGTCCGTGTAAAGGATGACCAACCTCGTGTAAAGGATGACCAACCTCTTCATCGACTTCTTCTGCGCTTTTACATTTTTGTTCCTACTCTTTCAACCTCCATTTTCAAACATCGAGGATGGTTCCGTCTTTTCGTTCTCGATTCATCGTTCTTTAAATTTCGAAAAGTCCAACGGTTCCAACAGCAGAAGCAAAACACGTTCAACGTTCCTACTTCCTCTGATCCAACCAACTACAGAAACGACAGAATTCTCCGGCATGAAAAGGAAGAAGAAGCTAGAGATCGGAGATGGGTGCGGCGGAGGAGCCGGCAGGAGAGCGGAGGATGAAGGCGAAGAGGTTAAGATGGAGAAATTTTGGGATCTGGTTGGGATATTACGAGAAGAAGTCGGCCTTCGGAGAGGAAAAGCAGAGAATGAAGAGGAGGGAGAGAAGAGGAAGAAGAGAAAGGAGGAAAAGGGTTGGGTTCCTGCATTTGAAAAGGAGGATTTCACCAAAGACATTGAATTTATAGGGCTGCCATTGATTTTCCCCAGACCCTGTAATCATATCAAGAAAGACGAAGAAAAACAGGAAAATTGTAAGGTTGGATTGGATCTGAAGCTCAAACTTTGACGAAGCTTCGTGTATTGTTTTTATTAACCATCGAATAATACTACTATTAATCAAACATACAATTGTCAAACACTGATTAAACAGAGAATTTATACAGAATGTTGTTTAGTAATTGAAAAATCTTTAAAAAATGAAGGCTAAGTTTCAGAAGAACTCAAGCTTGATAAACGATCATGGCGAACAGCGTAATAATAGAAGAACAGAAACAATTTATTTTTTTACAAAATTGTGGGCTTGCAATAAAAGATAAAGCCCAATGGATCTTCCAGCTTGAGCAATACAAGTTTCTCCGGTGTGAAACTTGGTTGATTACGAGTTTCTGAGGAGATGATGAGATGGGTTTTTGAAAATCTCTTCTCCTTTTTCAAAACTGTTTTGCAGAATCGGTCTTAAAAAGTAATGCGCGCACAAGCTCCAAACAAGCCTTGTTCTTGAATTTACAGGCGTTAACTACGAGGGTGAGGAAAGGTACTGAGACTTGACTCTTGAGGGAGCTCCCAAAATTTACTCTGCCGTGTTGAGTTGTTGCAGGTTACCACCATGGCTGCTTCCTTGGGCTTGGCTCTGCCCGCCGCTCTCTTCAATCCTCTCCAATTCCCTAGAAAACTTCTGCTCTCTTCTCCCATGCTTCCTAATCTTTGTGATTCTAAGCGTTCTCCGCTCAATGTGCCTCTCAAACTTCCAGGAAACGGCCGTATCTTCTCTGCCATTAGAGCCCAAAGCTCTCCAGGTATGGGTAAAACTCTATCCATAACTTCTTATTTCTCCGAATACCATTTTGGGGAAGTTCGTTTGAAAACTTTGGAGTGGTTGCTTCGATTTTATGGTTTTTCTTTTGTGCGATCGCTCGTAGATTATGTGCCGGATTCGAGATTTTACAAAGTGGAAGCGATTATCAGGTGAATTGTTTCATACCTGTTAATTTTCTTTTGAGATTGATCAATATTGTGTTTTTCTTCTGAAATGTTCGTGAAATAAGCCTCTTACGACTATTGTTTCTGACGCTAATTTCATCTCTACCATGTTTATGAACTTGGGACGAAATAGGCCATGGAGGATCCAAAAGGTTTCTTCGGTATGAGCTGTTGAACATTCAACATAACTTCTGTTAATGATTAAATTACACTGAAATATGTCGTGTAGATCTCGTCAAAATAAGCTAATTATCCTGTTTAATGCCTTGAATGTCTTCCTGGTAGACTCTGGTTTACATCCATAACTAGATTTACAAGCTTGCTACCCTTTCAGATGATCCTTGAACAGTTTGTCGAAAATACATTATTAATAAGCAAAATATAGCATTAAAGATTCAAGAACCACATTACTAAAAAGCTGTAGAGCTCACTAGTTATAGAACTTGAGCATTTGTTATTTCACTGAGCTCCTGCTTTACATGCAATGGTTATCATATTCACTGAAAATGAAGGCTTTGCTGAAAATGGGTATCCGGGGTGTCACCGTATCTGATGTTCGAGGCTTTGGTGCTCAAGGTGGCTCGACAGAGAGGGATGGTGGTAAGTTCTTTCCCGCGCACAGATCTAAGAATATTTGTTACTTTCTATTGATTGATATGATCGAATCATGGACTTTACTTACAGTATTCGCATTTGTTTGTACAGAATGATTCGTGCAATCTAGTCTATGTACTTAGAGATTAGGAACAACTTATACCTTCGACAATTTTCTCGAGTAGAGTTGTCATTGTACTTTGGAACCCTGTCATGATAAAAGTCGTCAGATGTTTCATGTTTTTTCTTTTATAATAGTGAGTTTAACTTACCATGATTACTTCAACTCACTTGATTTCTAGCATACACAATATCACGCTTGATTTCGAAGATTAGAAAACAGTACGATTGAGATTTGTGCTCAAAATCGGGGGATGAAATTGAGGGTGTGCACAAAGTCGAATAACTCGATGTTTAGAGTATCAAATGTCACTGATACTCAAATATAGGAGATTATATTATATTTTACCCTTTTTTTATGTACGGTTTATGTACATGGTTTTTCTTCTCATGTTACTCCATAGGCTCTGAATTTTCCGAAGACAACTTTGTTTCCAAAATTAAGATGGAGATAGTGGTGAGCAAAGACCAGGTATGAGCACCAAAACTTAAAGCTTATTTGAGGTATGAATGTGATTTTGTTTTGAATTTCAAAAAGAAGAAACTATTTGTGCTCTGAGTCAAAACTTTTCAAAAAACCCCCACGATCTTGCATTAGGTTGAAGCTGTGATTGACAAGATAATCGACGAGGCAAGAACCGGAGAGATTGGCGATGGCAAAATATTCTGTAAGACTCTTAATCTTCGGTCTGTTTTACCGACATCCAACATTTTAATTTTCCCAACTTCATCGAACAATCTGTCTAAACTCATAAACAAGGTTAATTTCCGATTGTATGACGAGATTTGCATGCTTATCGTGCAGTGATGCCAGTCTCAGATGTAATCAGAGTTCGCACGGGTAAACATAAAAGAAAAAATTGTCCATAATTGCATCACAAATATCCGTAAAATGTATCTAAATGGATTGTAATTTTCAGGAGAGCGCGGGGAGAAAGCGGAGCAGATGACCGGAGGTCGATCCGATATGTCTTCTCGTGCATAGCCACCTAGTCGATATGTTGGCATGTTATCTCTAAGTCCCTCCATGAAATCTCTGGGATTACAGAAACTAAGGACACTTACTTTGTTCAATTGTAGCTTTGTTTGGATTAGAATTGTAGTTGATGGATAAGGAATTAATTGTTACGATTAAACGCTATAGTACAATCTGCTTTGAAACGAATAATAATGCGAAAAAAATAAGAACACAGATTTATAGTGGTTCACTTTCACTGCGAGAGCTACATCCACTTGTCGTTACGAGATTTTACTAAGATCAAAGAGAAACGAGTTACAATCACGTCTGTGCCTCACACACTCTCTGCGTAAGGTTTTCAATCATCGTAGGCTCCACAGCAGCTAATAATTGAAGAAATATGATACTCCTAAAATGAATTTTTTACTAGATTTGTATTATAAAACCACAAATTTCAAAATTTAACTCCATAGAGTATCATTGTAGCTTAAATTTAAAATTGGAAAAAGGAATTCCTTGGGTCGGAACGTGGACGTCCTCAATCCGAGTCAAGAAAAGCGATGCAATGCTTTCCAAACAGACCCTACAGATCGCGCGATTTGATTTGAACGTTGTTAGCACGATCAATCGTAACGGCGTCACCGAAACAGACGGAGAGGAACCCAGAATACGAATAACGAAAACGCCGTGATAACTTATTTAAACTCCCCGTTCATTTCTGCGCCTTCCCCTATAAATGAACGGCCCTTCGTTGACTGCGGGAAGCGTTGTTTTGGCGAGGACAGCTCCTTCTCAGAGAGGGGGAGAGAGAGATCTGTTCGGCTTCGTTGCTCTGTTGCCTGCTTTCGATCTCATCTTTAGGCTAGTCATATTTCTTTCGATTGTCCTTTTGTTTCTCAATTCCTCTGATCTATCCGAATTGTATGATTTTTCTTAATTTCGTATCTGGACTTGGATCTGTGTTCCTCGGGGAGTTTATTTGCTTTGATTGTTTCTTTCTATAATAGTATAATGTTAGATATCTGATTGTCTAATTATGGTCCTTCTTTGTGCTGAATTTTTTTATTTCTGGATTTGATGGATCCTAATTTAATATTTGACTGCGTCGTTTTCTCTGATCTGTTCACTTTACTCGTGCTCGGCAGTTTTTTATTGAAATATATATATTCAACGTTCATTCCATCATTCGGTTGGTTTGATTTCTGCTGTCATTTGCTGGGTGAATCAGCATTTTCTGGGATAGATTTAAATATTCAAAAGACATTTTGAACTTTAGTCGATCAATTTTATTTTCCTTCGCATTTGTATGCAAAAAAATAAATTCTGAATTAATTTGGTTTTCAGTTTTCTTCCTATTACATTCTGTAGTGGTTGGTGTTGTTCTTTTAGTATATGACTTTCCTCTGTATATCGTCGTCTTGAATTTACATAATTGGAATCTGATTGATGCTTTCTTTTTCATATCAGTTTACGCGAGATGGGGCTGTCTTTCACCAAGCTTTTCAGCCGGCTCTTTGCCAAGAAAGAGATGAGGATACTTATGGTGGGTCTTGATGCTGCTGGTAAAACTACCATCCTGTATAAGCTCAAGCTGGGGGAGATTGTCACCACCATTCCCACCATTGGTAAGTGTTTTATTGCAAGGTTCTTTCCTTCCAGTGTAATGTTGTAGCTAATCTACATTATGCTATAAATTTTTCATTCTACAACGACTAAATATAATTTATCTTTAGTGATAGTTGCAGTGACTATGATGTTTCCTTAACCTCCCTTGGCTTCTTACGCACAAGCACTATGGGACTAAGCAATAATGTTACTTTGGCTCTTATAAATGTTGTTAGCTTGCAGATACTGGAATTTTCTTTTTCACTTTTCTCTTACAACCAGCCATTTGTTTATTCCTTTTTTTGGCGTGCTTCTATGTTTCATCTTTAATCTCCATCTGAGCTGATTTTTTTTACCCGTTCAGGTTTTAATGTTGAGACAGTGGAGTACAAAAACATCAGCTTTACTGTTTGGGATGTCGGGGGCCAAGACAAGGTAATTTGGAAAGAAAACTCTTTCCTCATTTCATAAAGGCTAGCTGTTTCACATTGAGATTGTCTTTGGACTCAAACTATCATTATTATATTTTTAAACAAGTTACTAATAAATTAAAGATTAATATGTATATGAAATTTACTTTCTAGTCATAGTTTCCTTTGGTTGTCCAAAACTACTTATGATGGTATTGTGTTATTTGACGAGTGAATGATTTTTCTTTTTAAAATGTACTAAGCACAACATTACTAAACCAATTGATATTACGTGATTCTTGGATAGAAATTGGTATTTCAATGGTATATTGCAGCCTTTACAATTTTCTGTTTTAGCACCTAAGATTCTAGTAGAGTCAGACCACTCGCTGCTTGGACATAATTTCAAAGTTGATATCTTAAGTAAAACGTTAAGTTTATTTTCTGTTTATTACTCATTTTGTTTTTTTAATCCTCCCAAGATTCGCCCATTGTGGAGACATTACTTTCAAAACACACAAGGACTTATCTTTGTTGTTGATAGCAATGACCGAGACCGTGTTGTTGAAGCTAGGGATGAGCTGCACAGAATGTTGAACGAGGTTTGGGACACTGCTTGGAAATATGGTTAACAATGTGCTCGATAAGCATGTGTATTATATATTTATAACTTACTGACTGCATTTACAGGATGAGTTGAGGGATGCAGTGCTGTTAGTGTTTGCTAACAAGCAAGATCTTCCTAATGCCATGAATGCCGCTGAGATAACTGATAAGCTTGGCCTTCATTCCCTTCGCCAGCGCCACTGGTGTGCTAGATAAATTTTTTGTGTTTTTCTTTATTATGGTCTCGGTTAGGCTAGGGTGACAACATGTACACTCATGTAAACTGCAGGTATATCCAGAGCACTTGTGCCACATCTGGTGAAGGACTGTACGAAGGACTTGACTGGCTCTCAAACAATATCGCAAACAAGGTCGAACGATAGCCTAATTATCTATGGCTTTTAAGAGATTTTCTCATATCCAATTTTTGGTTTTCATTCTTTATTTTGCAGGCATAGACAGCTTGGATCTGAGTTTTAGTTGTAATCCTCCTCGGAAGATGACAATTGTATGTTGGGGTTTCTTTGTCTTCGTACACATCTAATATTTTACTCGCTTTGCCCTGTACGCTGCTGCTCTTGCAGACATTTTCCCTTAGCTTCGTTTAGTTTCAGAGTTGTAATGAAGTGTTTAACTCATTTTATTTCTCACATTGTTTTATGAAATGAATTCATTGATACATCTGTTGCCTTCTGTTTTTTTTTTTTGAGGAATTTATTCTTGTCTCACCATAAAAATTTGTTTCTTCTACTCGGCTACTGCGAAGAAGAAGACCATCATCTACTCCTATACCAGCACATGGGCAATGAATGGCTCATTATCTAGCTTTCTATTCGGAATTACGAAGCAAGATTGGAACCAGAGTTCACATCGCCTGCGTAGTAGCAAAGGGTTAATGTATTTACACGAAGAATGTGACCCCAAAATTATTCACTCTGATATAAAACCTTAAAACATACTTCTAGACCAGAATTTCACACTCAGAATCGTCGATTTTGGATTAACAAAGCTTCTCCTCGCATAACAATAGCGAGCAGCTTGATCCCCCATTAGAGGGACAATTGGGTATTTTGCACCAGAATGGTTACCGAGAAAACAGTCTACTACATCAAAAGTCGATGTTTACAATTGTGTTTTAACGGTTTGATTGTAGAAAAGAGCAGTGCCGACAGTGTTTTAACAGGTGTCAATTCAAAAATCTTTTTTACTTTAAGATCTATTATGAAGTTAGTATAAAAAATTATGATCCTGATTAAAAGAATATTAAATTTAAAAATAAAGAAAATAAAAAATTATAATTAAAATATGAATTTTTAATGTGGTGTCAAAGATATCAACTATTAAATTGAAAAACAAAATAGACAACTCCCATTAAAATCAGTATTTTAATATGGTGAAAGGATGTGAACTATTATTAAATTTGAGAAAGAAATAGAACAACCTCGTTGAAATTGTATTTTAGTGTGATGTCAAAATACTACAATTGTTGGATTATAACAAAGAACTGAAATTAAAAGAATAAGATAAGAGGAGGAGATTTGTTGTGGGTCGCAATTAATTTTAATTTTAATATAAATTTTTAAATCTGAAATTGTAAATCAATCCATTTAAGAAGATTTTTCTATAATAGAACTAGTCAAGAACCGAATCCACCTAGTACCCAATCTATATTTCCCTCCAAATAAGGGGGTGGAATAAGTTCAGCTCGGCTCGATTTTGGACAATCGAACCGAGATCGTTCAATTTTGAATAAAGGAAACCGAACCTGAACCAAAGAGAACCAAAAAACGATGTCCACACAAAAATGAGGTTTAATGAAATTTTCAGGTGTTGTTCTGAGAAGAAGATGATCAGCAACTTTGATTTTCGTCGTTCCTTTCGTCTTTTTATTTTTTTAGAAAAAACTATTTTTTCAAATCAATTTTCATAATATTTCAAAACATATTAGGGTTGAAAGCGATCAGCTTCTAAGGCAGTTCTTGGCCTTGATTGAAGGAAAATGTGGCGGTAATTAAAGAAAAGTTGGCTTGAATTGAAAATCATGGTCAAGCTCCTCTTTGTTTGATTTGATTTTGAATATCTCCCACTTCTATGATCATATGCATCCTTTGCATCATCACCAAGTTTGAATTCTCAATCAACAAAACTCAATAAAGGGTGTTGAGAGAGAGACTAAAATTAGAAATACAACGTTCCTGCGTTAATATTACAACAGTTTCACACAGAAAAAGAAGATTTCACAGGTAGTTATAGGAAGGGGATATAGTTCATAATGGTAACATATTTTCAAACCTTCCTAATGAGAAGAAAAAGCCTCTGATCAAGCTCAAATTTAGTGCAATGAGATGGATCCCCCTTCAGCATCATTAGAAGACCACCAAAAGAAGCATCAATCTCTCTGTCAAATCCACCCATGAAAAATGTTAATACGAGGCCATATATAGCACGTCATTTGAACTCAAATTCGCCCGCACAGATGATTAAAACGAAGTTATAAACCACTCCCAACCACAAATAACATGCCAACTACATATTAAAACAACATTGAAATGACAAAAGTGAAAGTTTAGGTATAGATCGGACATACGCTTTGCCACCGTATCCAGAACCTTCTGAAATTCTATATAGTTTTCCTTGCATGACATATTCGTACTTGTCAGCGAGTGACTTGCGATTTCCCTGTTAAAGTGAAAAGTTGAGCTACTTATCTCGTCATTCAACACAAATGTAATTGGACTTGCAACGAAAAGGAAGTTTTTTTTTTTTTAACAAAATAAAACTCTCCAACGTTCATATTCTCATTTTTTCACGAAGGCACCTTTTCAAATAAAATCAGACGCTTTTATTTAACTACTCTCCTCATATTCAAAACTTTAAGTTGAATTTCTGACCATCCTAACTATAACGCCAATCTCAACTGCCTATATTTATATGCCAGATTAATGGACTGAATTCGTTGTGTAAGCATGATTTGCTATGAATGTGAAGGAGTTTTTAAGTTGATTTCTAAATCACCACGAGAAGAAGTACCTGAAGATAATAGCCAGTGTCAGGCGTTCCGTCAAAATTCAGAGTTGGAGCCAGTGCCATTGAAAATTTCTCACCCTCTCTTATGGGATATATCTCTGAGTTGATATCCAGGTGCATGAACATGTCAAACTTTTCGCTCTTTGCTTCAATTCGAGTAACTACATGATAGAAAACAAAAGAATAAACATAATGTTATCACTTTTTTCCTAATTGCTTCAATGTAGGAGAGGATATATCAGCAAAAAAAAAATTCATATTTTCAATTCGGCAATTGCAGCTACTTCATTAATTGTTGCAACAAGTTAATTTAACACGTTCCACAACCCAGTAGTAATCAAACTTCTAAATCCAAAAAAAGTTATAATAGTCACATTCCAACAATTTCCCAAAAGAATAGACATGTTAAATTTCATGTTCTTATTTGTCAAACACAAACTCTGTTCTTGACAGTTACTACAAGTTAATTTGACGTGCAGCACCATCCAGCAGTAACCAAAATAATTAATCTAAGAAAAGAACTATTCTCATCGCCATCCCATGAAAATTTCTCAAAACACACCTTTATCAAACTTTTTACCATCTGGATTCAACCGCTCCACCTTGAAAACATCATCAAAAAGGAGCTCAACCATCCTTGCTTCTTTAGTATTGTTCTTCCCTCAACAGCTATGGCATCCCGTAGAACACCGTTAAAAAACATTTACATTAAATTGGAAGAAAGCACTAAAACATCACTGATTAAGACGGATAAACAAAGTAGATAACAATACATAGAAAGTTAAACAGCGAGAACTAATTCACATCCTTCAATTTCCTCCAAATACATAGAAAGTTAATCGAGAGGCGTCTGTCGAAGTCGAGTACTCAGGCACTCAGCGGCGACGGCGAGAGAGAAGAGAAAGAGAAGAGAAGAGCGTCTGTCGAAGTCGAGGACGAAGAGAAGAGGCGATAGATTAAAACTTTGAAGAGTAGGGTTATTAAATTAAACGGTCCGGTTCGGTTTTAATGGTTTTGTGTCATTAAACCCGAAAATGGAACTGAGAACTTGGGTTTTGATAAAGAAAAACTGAAATTCATGTCTTTTATAAGCAAAACCGACTAGTACCGGATCGAATATGTCAGTTCTGGTTTGATTCTTCGGTCTGGATTTGGGTCGATTTTGCTCACCTCTACAATTATTGTTTGAAATTAAATTACAAATATAGTATTACTGTTTTTTAAGGATAACTTGTTTATCCAGCCTCTAATTTAGTAACCTTAGAGGAGCAGAAAATAACCTTCTCATAAGACCTTGAAGGAGCAGAAAATACCATAAAAAGAAAAAGAAAAAATGGGAAGAATATAGAGTTAGAAATTGATGGAGAGTATCATGTATCAAAACTACAAGCAAATACAGGAAAAAACCAGAATTTCATCACTATAATTTCAAAATGAGCACGAAGACTGTCAAAGAGGACAGAACTACAACAAAAATCAAACACCATTTAGACCAGTTGGCCTAATGGAAAGATCACTAGCCTTTCAAATGTCTGCTTAATTGTTCATTTCTTCGTTGATACTTCCAAATTTGCTTCCAAATTATAGCATATTACCTCCTTTTACTCATCTAAACCCGGGGATTGGCTGAGTTGCAGCCACCATTCCCACGATGATCAGTACCCACCATCTAATAGTGAAAAAAATTTAAAGTTAACCTTTAGAATAATAAAAAAAAGTAGATATATAATAGCAATAAACGATTTTCAATTTAACATTTCAATGAAACTAAGGAGAATATTCTGAATATTAGATCCATCTACTGAAAAAGAAAACCTATTTCCAGATTCCTTTAATATTTTTAACTTACCAAAATCTCCTCGCCAATGAAATTCTACAATCTGAATTAACTGAGAGAAAGAGAGAGAGATCGAGATAAAACACAATTTGAAGCCAGAACAGAGTAAGCACTGATCCTGAACAACTTCTCGATTTTTGTCATCACTTGTTTCTTGCCTCCACATTCTCTTCCCCACCAGCCACCAGTCGACCTTAACGAAGAATTGTCGTCCAAAAAATTAAAAATTAAAAATCATCATTTTCCGCCCTAATTTTATATTTTAACCCGTCAGTTCTTTATTTGGTAAAAAAAATAATTATAATAATACGAATAAGTGAAACAAAAATTTATTTATATAAAAGGTAAAATATCAATCTGCCACGAAAGTACAGAGTGCTTGCAACTAATACTTCAAATTTTAAATTTTGTCAATTGATATATTAAATTTTAGCGCGTTATTAACTTACACTCTCCCGTTAGAGTTCCGTTAAAAAATGGTTACACCACACAAGTGCCGATAACTTCTACTCTTGGCATACTACTCACTATATGGAATTTAATGTCAATATCCCAGTGAAGATTAGTGGGTTTTCTATAAAAGATCATGCAGGTTTCTTTGAGAAAGATAGTCATAAATTACAAGCTACTCCCCTCTCTTTCCCTGATAGAAAGCTCTCAAAGGAATCAAATTTTCATGGCGGATCTTCCAATTGCTTTGAGAGCAATTGGAAGATCCCATATCTTAAACAGGTGCTTCTATCTTTGCAGCTCCCATCTCTCAACAATCTCAAAGCAATCACTCTCCCATCTGCAAAGATTCGCTTTACACACTGTTCCATAGCTGGTTTTCTCCATTACTTGCCTTGTTACGTTCTGTTAGAATTTGGTGTGACCCGAATTCTAGTTGGGCCGGGTCAGGCCCGTTATCAATATTAGGGTTTTAGGTTTTCTCTATATATTGATACTTGAGTAGCAAAACTCATTGTACCGAATTTATTATTAGTAATTCTCTCTTCTGCCCGTGGTTTTTTCCCTTTTTAGGGTTTCCACGTAAATTCGGTGTCCATTATTTTCTCGTTTTTCTTTTTCGGTATTTTCTGGATCGTTCGTTACAGGTGGATTAGGGCGTCTAATCCTAACAACTAGTATCAGAGCTTCGAGGTTGAAGTGGTTTTTCGAAAATCAGGGTTTGATTCTTCGAAGGGTATCAAACGATTTCAGGTTTGCAATATCGAACTATTATTGGGTTTGCAATTTTGTTCGGTGGAATTTTGCAAAGGAAAAAGAAATTGGAAAAAAAAAAGAAAAAGGAAAAGGTTTTTTTTTTGTTCTGTTTTTGATTGTCTTCCTCACGCGAAAAGCAGAAAACAAGAGAGGAGAGGGATAGCCGCGATCGCCACCGCCGATCGCACGACCACGCCGACCACCGCGCGAAGAGCCGTCAAGAAGAGGGAGAGAGGAGAAGCCCGAGCTCGCCGCCGACCGCCGCGAAAAACAGAGAAGAAGCCTCTGTTGTGCCGTCCACCGTCCGACAGAACAGAAGCGTGCCCCAGCCAGCCGTAGCGAAGTCGCTCGCCTGGAAACCGTCTGCCGTCGCACGCCGCGCCATCGTCGGACAGAAAGAAGCGCTGACGGAGATCAGCCACTACCGCCAACCGTCGCCAATTCGTTGTGAAAAAGTTTCGGTTTTCACTGGTTTTCTGTTCCCTGGTTTGTTTTTCGTTCACTGAAGCAAGAAGAGTAAAAGAGGAGAGAGAAAGTCAAAAGTGTGATTTAGGAATTTTTCAGCGTGATTGATTTTGATCCAATAAAATCAAAATTTCTGGTTGCTGTTATTGGGTTCCAGGTTGCTGTTTTTCTTTGCAACGAAGAACAGAGGAATATTTTGGGAGAGCAATTTTTTGTTTGAAAAATTGAGTATTTGGAATTTCTAATTGGTGGAATTCTGTTGGTGAGGGCTTGGCCGAAGAAGAACAGAAAGGTTCAGTTCTGTTCTGCCCGAGCAGCGATGAACAACATATTTTTGGGATATTTTTTTGGGAATAAAATTATCCGTTTTTGGGCAAACTTGGGATTAATTATTGGGTTAAATAATTAATCGGGACATATCAGTTTTTGGGAAAATATTTGGACAAGGTTATTGGTTCAGATATTTGCGGGCTCAGATAATTTATTTGGCAGATTTATTGATATTGTGGAGATTGATTATTGGGGTTGAATAATTGATCTGGAAATATCAGTTTTGGCATTGATTATTGATAACAATGGCGAGTGATGATAGCACAGGACCTAGTATTGAAAAATTCGATGGAACAGATTTTGTATTCTGGAAAATGCAAATTGAGGATTACTTGTACGGAATGGAACTTCATCTTCCTTTGAGTGCGAAACCAGAGAAGATGGAAGACGGTGAATGGAATCTCCTTGATAGAAAGGTTTTGGGAGTCGTCCGATTGACGCTAGCCAAGAGCGTTGCTCACAAAGTGGCGAAGGAGAAGACCACCGCGAGTCTGATGAAGGCTCTATCTGATATGTACGAGAAACCCACTGCGAATAATAAGGTATTTCTTATGAAGAAGTTGTTTAATCTGAAGATGATTGATGGTACTTCTGTCGCAGCGCATCTGAATGAATTCAATACGATTGTGAATCAATTGCTATCTGTGGATATTGACTTTGAAGATGAGGTTCGTGCCCTAATTTTGTTGGCGTCTCTACCGAATAGTTGGGAGCCTATGAGAGCAGCAGTTAGTAACTCAGTTGGAAGTGCTAAACTGGTATTTACCGATGTGAGGGATCGTATTCTTGCCGAGGAGGTTCGTAAGATTGATTCTGGTGTAAAATCGAATGGTTCAGCTCTGAATGTTGAAAATAGGGGCAGAAGTCAAAGTAAAGGTCCGGGCAATAGAAATCAAAGTCAGAGGAAGTCCGGAAAACACGCCAACTTTGAGTGTTATCATTGTGGTAAGAAAGTACACATAAAGAGATTTTGTCACAAGTTTCTTCGGGAGAATCTGATTGCCAAAGGAAAGGAAAAGATGTTCGAAGAGGGTGACATAAACAAGGAGGCAGACACAGCCACCGAGGAGTCCTTCAGTGTGTACAACGAGAATGTTGTAAATTCTAATTGCCAAGATACAAGTTGGGTGATTGATAGTGGCGCTTCAATACATGCCACTTCGTGGAGAGATTTCTTTACGTCATACACTTCGGGTGACTTTGGAAGTGTGAGAATGGGAAATGGTGGCATCGCAAAAGCCATTGGTATGGGAGATGTGTGTTTGGAGACCAACATCGGCAGCACCTTGGTTTTGAGAGGTGTGAAACACATCCCGGATATCCGCAAGAATTTGGTCTCGACTGGCAAGCTCGACAACGAAGGTTTTGGCAACACCTTTCGTGATGGAAAATGGAAGCTTACCAGAGGTTCATTGATTGTGGCGAGAGGAGAAAAATGCTACTCATTATATGTGATGCATGCGAGGATCGCGGGTTCCACAGTCAATGTGATGGGTAATAAGGCTGCAAAGTTTGTGAATTCACTTTCTAAGAGAAAAGTTGAGAAGACTCGGAAGAAGTCAAGTTCTCAGGTGAAGTTCAGGTTGGGATCTGAGGGTACATCAGAGCCGGTGAGTCAGCCTATTACAGATGTTCAGTCATCAGTTTCAGTTTCACGTCAGAATGATATCGTCAAAGGCAGAACCAAGTGGAAGGTTAAAACTTCGGGACGATATGATGAAACTGTGGGTTATGCATTGAATGTGTTCGAGGGTAACGATTCCTGTGTGGAGTCTTCGACATGTTCAGATGGAGTTCGTTGCAGCAACTCTGATAGTTCAGTGATACCAAGGAGGAGGATATGTGATTTCTTCTCAAGTAGATCTCTCAAGTTTAAGCGGAGCTTAAACTTGATCGGTATCGGATGCTGAGTTGGCCCATCTGGGGCCTGTGTGGTAGAGGAGCTTTTTTAATGGAGTTTTGCAGATTTGTTTCCTTGCACTGGAATTTCGTTGAAGGTGGAGATTGTCAGAGTTCAGTGTTTTGAATTCGCTTTGGGTTGGGCCGAGTAGCCCGTTGGATCTCTCATGTGGAATTCGTGTCAAGGTGGAGTTTGTTAGAATTTGGTGTGACCCGAATTCTAGTTGGGCCGGGTCGGGCCCGTTATCAATATTAGGGTTTTAGGTTTTCTCTATATATTGATACTTGAGTCGCAAAACTCATTGTACCGAATTTGTTATTAGTGATTCTCTCCTCTGCCCGTGGTTTTTTCCCTTTCTAGGGTTTTCACGTAAATTCGGTGTCCATTATTTTCTCGTTTTTCTTTTTCGGTATTTTCTGCATCGTTCGTTACAGGTGGATTAGGGCGTCTAATCCTAACACGTTCAACACCTCCTCTAATGTCAAATACTCCCCGCCCTGAAACTGAATCAGCCGTCATTTCCACGGCCTCCATTGCTTTGGTTTTCTAAGTCTTCTTATTCTTCTTCTTCTTCTCTTCTCCTTCTTCTTCTTCCTCGAAATCGCCTTTGCTTTCCGATCTGCTCTTCCTTTTTTTGTTCTGGAAATACCCGATTGATAGTGAAGCTCAAACCACAGTTTCAGTCATCAATCCAATCACAATTCCGACGGTGGCGCCGGAGCTCAGTCCTAAACTTCCAATACAATTTTTCAAAGGCAACCCACAAAGTCCCGGATTGTTTCCCTCAAAAGCTTCTTCTCCAAATTTGGAACTGCCGAAAATGGGTAAGGTTCCACTGAAATTATTGTGTGAGAGGTTCAATTTGTCAAGACTTAACTTGGCCAAACCATGAGGAATAAAACCAGAAAACATATCTCCACTAAGACCAAATTGTTTAGGACCCCGAAAACTTGTAATAAATTCAGGAAAATTTCTAGAAAACTTATTGTCACTCACGTCCAATACTTCAAGACGAGTGCAAGTAGAATTAGGCAACAGTTTATCACTGCAAGGAAAATAAAGATAGAAAAATGAAAAACAACGTACTTTAGAATGCAAATTAAAAAGTCTATTCAGCAACCGTTTTCAAAAATCGTTTCTAAATTTGAAAACTTTGATAATAAACAGGAGTAAAATTTCACCGAGTATACAAGAATAGCAATTTACCCTGACGAAGACAGTGGAGAAATTATTAGAATAAAGAAGAAACTCTATTTCTTGCTGAATCTATCTCTAGAGATGACTTCTGAAGGTCGACGAAGAAAGTTAATCTGTTCTGTCTCAAAATTGGTTTGGAGAAATGAAGAGAATAGAGCGTTTTGATCTAATGACTGAAGCGACATCTTTTATTGCAGGGCAAATGAGACGAGAGAAAAACATTATCCTACTTGTAATTTTCCATTAAAAAACTCTTCTAGAAATTTTAATTTATTGTTTCAAATAATTATTTTATTTATCTTGTGTAATTGAATTTTGAATAATTATATGTATACTCTTTTATTTTACTATTTTAAAATACTTATTGACCTGTCAACTATACAGAATCGGAAAAACAGAAACCCTACGTGTTGCGAATGAGACAGCCGACGAGCAATGGTGGACAGAAACGACTATCATCAAAAAGAGACCAAGCTAGAAGATCCACGATTGATGAAACCGAAGCTTGCGATGAAACTAAGGAAATAGAGGCGAAACAATGGCAAAACAGCGGCGACAGTAGTATGAACTCTGACGACCAGAACAAAACAGCGACGACAATGGTCTAAACTCCGGCGACCAACTGTGACGACTGGGGTTCTTTGTAGCCCTAATTAGGAAAATATTAATTTTTCCTAATATTTACACCTATTAACATTTCTTAGGAATTAGTTTTTTTATTTTTATTTCAAGTTCATGTATAAATATATTCAGCAAGTGAATGAAAGATCCTAAAAAATTATTTTGTTCACCAATATTGTTAACAATATTCTGATTAAAGTAAGAAGACAAATTACCATGAGAATTTCAACACAATTATGACCAATTATTATGTAAGGTTTAATCCTACAGTTAATGTTTAATTCATTTTAAGAACAGTTTAACATTTATGATCATGTTTATTACTACTTAATCATTTGTACATCTAACCCATGATTTAATAGTTATGAATGAAAATGTCTTTTATTACTACTGTATAACATAAGTTAGAAAAGTAAGTTGAGAATGATGATATCAAGTTACTTCCTTTTTGTCGACGAAATCCTGGAATGGGTGGAGTTGAGCGAGCTAAATTTTTTAAGACATGATTAAATACTTTTTGCGTCTCATTTCCAGCCAAATCTACTCTTACCTGCCAATTTAAAGCGCCAATGAAACGAACACCAAGATACTGGAATACCTCAGTACACCATCAAGCAATTCTTTTACACTAAATTTATGATTGATAGAATGCATTTGTTCTTCAATCGTTTCTTCGGGCTAATCCTTTTGTTTGGCAGCAGAGAAAGTGAAGCAGTTTGGTTTCGACATTTCTGTCCTCTATCGAATATCATCTCCAGCCAAACAAGAAAATTTCTTCCTCTAGAGAAATGCAATGCCGGGATATCTGAAGAAAGAACTGTCATCGCCACCATCACTGCGGACGCCAAAATGAATCAATCCTTCCCCTCGAGAAAGTGGGTTTCTGGGCGCCATGCTGGGGCAGGAACTCATCCTCTCTTAAACGACATCGTTTTTACAAATAATAAAAAAATTAGAAGGCATGAATTATACAAAATTTACATGGTAGTAAAAATAAATTGTTTTCTTTTAATATTATTAGTAGACATTAATAAAAAAACTGACTCTTCAACTTTAGAAAAGTCACATTTTTATTTCAACCACATCCCCAACCTTTTGACTTTCTATCATTAGTTGGAAACCACATCATACATGCGTAATATGCTTTGTTTTTGCTCTCAAGTCTCACTCATCACCACAATCCTCCACCTCGAAATTCCAATATTGACACGGAGGTTCTTTCAAGAATAGAGAGATAAATGAACAAGGGAGTAGAAAATGCAGTTTAGAAAATATGGGAGGCCAGACGGAGGAGAGAAGAGAGAGAGAACGTGACCTGAAACGATGCTTCAATGAAGATATAAGAGCAAAAATGACGATACGTAGTATGAAATTTTCATTTCCCATAAGAAAATAACGAAGAGAAACAACGGCATCAAATTTATATCATTCTCTGTTTTTAATTTAGGTATTTTATTTTATAAGTTAATTTATATTATATTGAACAGTTAAGTACTAATTAATTGACGATGAATATCCACGATTAAATGGATATTTTACGAGAAGTTATAATATGTAAATCTACATGTCATTAGAACAGATAAAATGTTGATTCTTCAAAAATTTTAACCAACCAACACATGTCACTGTAATAAAATATTAACATGACAGAAGCCAAAAAATCTCATGCTATGACAGAGAAGACGAAGAGAGAGATTAAAGATGGACAGTGTCAAATAGAAAAATAAATTAAACTAACAAGATAAATAAAATGAACAATCTGACTACAAATGAAGGGATAATATTTTAAAGATAGTAGAAGTGAGCATAATACAAGTGTCTATTAAAAGAAATTAAAAAAATAATTAATGAATCTGAAGAGCGGAATGTGTTGTTATCTTTTTCATCCTGTGTCACTTCCTTTCGGTAATTTTATTTTTTTTATTATCTAAAATTTGTGGCGGTTCATTTCTTTCTCTTTTTAAATCTTTGATCAAACAAATGTTCCTATGGAGAACGCCCTGACTTGAGCATTGTCCTCCCAAACGGCTAGTATGTGGGCCATGATGAAGCAGATGACAGAGTTCCTCATGGGCAGAGTCGAGGAACTCAGTGTGTCTATCAGAACTCGATTCCATCAACCGAACTCTAACGGGCTAGATGATTCCCAAAGTGGGAAGGAGTCGAACATCGAAGGGATGCTCTCATTGGCACTACTCTCTCACATGTATAGATCGTTATGAGTTAATGGAACATACTTTTTTAATTTGGTATCCTAAATTATAATAATCTGTTTAAAATCATTTTTATTATTGTTTCATAAAAGCATTTAAAACATAAAACATATAAAACAACATACATTTTATACATTAAAAATTTACTTGAACATCAACGTCAGAGCACTAACACGGAAGCTACAAGTAGGACACTACATGTGACCTTTCAAAAAATTTTTTACAAAGGTAAAATAAACATCTCACCCAGACAAAAACATCATCTACCTTGATGGTTCGCCTATGTCTCTTCACAAACTTTATATTGTCTTATGTTTTCCCTTTCCGTGAATGTTTTCGATATCTGAAAAATATGAATTATCCACATAATGAGCATTTAGCCCAGTAAATAAATCTAACACATAGAATAACTAATTCTAACTTTATTATCGTCATATAAGATTAATCACCATCTTCCATTACAATGAATCTTTGAAAGTTATATAAATCATATTCGTTTGAAAGTCATACAAATGCTATAAAAGTATGCGTGCTCGAAATCAATCTTTTGAAATTATTCAACCATTGTTTGAAATTATTTTCATCAAATAAATCCAATGCAAATCGAATGAATTTTGCATGATTAAACTCATCTTTTTAAAAAAACTCCAATACATCTTTTAAGAACCAAATATTTTTGTTAAAAATGCAACACGCTCTAAACCCAACATGTATAACCATCACACAATCCTACATGTTTCCAGACTTTCTCCGGCAGGGCTGTAGGACCCTATGCATTTCTTCCTCTCGAGGTTTAAGGATTTTCAACCCAAGGAGGACATTAAGTTGATCTTATTTTCATTTCCATGGTCATACACATCGCACATGAAGAGACAAGTCCAACAATTTGATTCATGTGTTACCAAGATTGTCAACTTCTTCTTTTCCTCAAATGCATATTTTAACATATTTTATAAAGTTAATGTCATGCACATTTAAAACCATGTAACTGTAGGATCGGTATTGTCTAAGAGGGGGGTGAATTAGACCCTTTTTAATTTTAATTTCTAATCTAACCAATTTCTCTCTTGATTAAACTTATAGATTTAACACAAGTAATCAATATAATGAAAAGAGAGAGAGAGAGAAATTTGACACCAGTATTTTTACGTGGTTCGGCCAAACTGCCTACGTCCACGCTCCAAGGCACCTCCTTGAAGATTCCTTACTTCTCCTCAACGAGAAAAACCTGATCGAACTTACGGGCTTCGATCCACAGCCTTACACAATCCTGGATTGATCT
Organism: Begonia masoniana; assembly: GCA_022432975.1. Classification (NCBI taxonomy): domain Eukaryota; kingdom Viridiplantae; phylum Streptophyta; class Magnoliopsida; order Cucurbitales; family Begoniaceae; genus Begonia; species Begonia masoniana. The sequence goes on from CM039510.1 coordinate 32,545,173, forward strand.
TTACGGGCGTCAATCCACTGCCTTACAAGTTTTTCAGAATTGAAATACAGATTAGTAATCTACAACCTCTCAAAACAGAATCTCAAGTTTTGGAATAGAGAGAGAGATGTAGGTAGCAGATTTTTCAGAGTATGATATTCGCAGATTAGGGCTCAGGATTCAAATTGGCAAAAGTTGTTTCTTCAAACTCTAACCTTAGCTTAAATACTCTGTCTGCAAAATCGGCTTGGCTTAAATGCTCCTTATCCAATAATAGAAACTTTGTTACTGTTGGAGCAGTTCGTACATTTTCAAGTGGCCGTTGCCGTTTGTAGTTGCAAGTCGTCGTTGCCATTAATGTTCTGGAGTTATGGCTGAAAACGACGTCACTGTAGCTTCGCGGCTAATTTGAATTCTGGCGGAAGACGAAGTTGATTTAGTCTTGAACCGCTATCGGATGATGAAGCTGTAAAACGCTTGAACCGGCACCGGAAGATGAAGCTTTAAAACGCTGACGTTTGATTAAGTCAAGGATATCTTCCGCCTTTGTCGTTTTGTGACCGGTAGAGTAACTTGGTTGACACATCCGCCTTTGTCGTTTAGCGGCCGGAAGAGCAATTCCATTTACTCATCCGCCTTGTCGTTTAGTGAGCGGTGGAGTAGTTCGTTTTAGCTCATCCGCCTTGTCGTCTAGCGAGCGGTGGACTTCTTCATTTTAGCTTATCCGCCTTGTCGTCTAGCGAGCGGTGGAGTAATTCAATTTACTCATCCGCCTTTGTCGTTTAGTGAGCGGAAGTGTATTCTTGTAAATGACTCCGCTCTTGTCGTTTTGTGGCCGGAAGTGTATTCTTGTAAACGACTCCGCTCTTGTCGTTTTGTGGCCGGAAGTCTGATTTAAATTATTTAATATATTTCAGCCATGTACGCTTGATCACACGCATTAGATACTAAAATACCCTTATCAAGGGTATTTCCAACAGATTAAAACACAAATGCAAAATTCATACTTCTCATTTAATAAACATAATCAAATTATATTATCATAAACACACATTATCAAAAACATATTTAGACTTAAACATCAATTAAGTCAACAGTAACTCACCATTGCAAATCATTTTGAAAACCAGTATATCACATTGATTTAAGACAATGTTTTCAAAATATTCATTTTTAACATCACAATACAATTTTAAAATATAAATTTTCATAAAACACCATTCATTTCATATCAAAACAACATCCATTTAATCACTTCAATCCACAATCAAAATTCTAAGTCTAATAAGAACCGATGACATAATTTAAATCTATCTCCACTTAAACAATGCAATAAAGGTTAAATTAGGTATTCTAAATGTAAGATTTACTTACCTATTGAATGTTCTTCCTCTCCCACAAAATTTCCACCTTAAAGAACTGATTTTTAGTCCTTTAAATTGCCTCCCCAAGCTAAGCAACTTTTTTTTGAGGAGCAAGTCCAAACTCTAACTTTTTCTCCCACTTTTTCTCTCTTCTTTCTCTCTTTTTCCTCTTCTCATTTTTGTTCTTCTTTCTCCTTTTCTTTCTTCTCCCCTCTCTAGTTTTGCATGAAATATGGCTGATCTTAAGCCCTTAAACAAATTTCTAGAGAGATCTAAGGGCAAAATTACTCTTTTGTCCAATTTATTTATTAAAATATATTATTTTACATTTCTTTGCATGGTTGATTACAAAAATATAATGCTTAATTATCTTTTAATCATGCTTAACTTAAACTAACTCATTTAAATTTAGTTCTAAGCTAATTACCAAGATTAACTTAATTAATCTTAATTAGTTAATCTTAATTACCCACTAATTACACTTTAATGACATTATTAGTCACTAATCCTATAGTGACAGCTGTCAGCACCTGATTGGTTGTCTAATTAATTAGATGGCCACATACTCTAAGATGTTAGAAACAATTTTTCTTCAATAATCTTCTCCAAATTCTAACTTTAAGATGTAGTTTAAGACAATTTACCAAAACAGTGCAATTTAAAACGTAAACTGTATCCATTAAATGTAAAAGTAAATAACTTTTGCTATATACATAAAAAATCTTTCTTTCCAAAGCCATTCTTTTCCTCTACATGTCTGGTTTAAGACCGTAAAATATCATAATAATCTAATTATCACAGCAAGAGTTATAGCACGTACAATCAAGTCTGTTCATACAAAACAATTTAGTTCTTAGCACTCTTAAGGATTTTAAACCATTTCTTCAAAACAACTTTCATAATTTCTATTCATATATCATCCATAATAAATATCTATAATACATTATTGACAATAGAATATTGAAAGTTCAAACCATTACAGTGTCCCAAAGAGAGATCCTTGAGTCCCACAGGGAGGAACTTCAGGCCTAGAGAGAGATCCTTCAGTCCCAACGAGAGTTGAGGCAAATCGTCATGGATTGGATGGAGTACGACGAGGCTGACGAGGTCCCACCATAGATGCTGCTTTGTTCTAACACTCACACCCCTTCAAAAAAGTAAAAATGTCTTTTAATTATTTCTTTAAATAAGACATCATATTACAAATTTTTATTATACCTAATTAACATTTCTATTGTTCTAATTTTCTTGTCTATTTTAATTACTTGTACGAACTACCTTGAGCAATTAATTTTGTGTAAAAAAGAGGATACATTTTCTCATTATGACGTTGAGTTTAAGTGTCCTTCAGTATTGTTAGAATTATTATATATAAAATATTATATGAAACAATTAATAAATAATACGCAAATGACGTGTCAATGTATATAAGATTAGGAATGAAAATTAGAACGTAAACAAAACATTACATTGAACAAAAAAATATTAGTCAAATATTGGTCCAACCAATAAATAACATGCCATAAATTGTGATTTATTCTATTTAGATTAGTTAAAAATAATGAAACTTTCCTCCCAAAAAGGGAGAAAAAAAAGAGAAAACTACAATTTAGGCACTGATATTTAAAGTCGTTTACAATAGACACGTGAACTTTTTTTTTTTTTTTTTAAACAAAGTATGTCTTAATTTTTGGGCTATCAATAAATGTATTATTGTCGTTAATTAGAATTTTAAATCTATCACATGTGATTAACTTTCTTTATATTTCTAGTCTATTTACCCAACTAAATATCATAAGTTCTTTTCTCTTGATAATTGTTGTACATGAACGTAAAAGATGATCAATAAATCACACATTTATAAATTAGAACATGCAAGATTTGTTAGAAGAATAAGAAATAAATTTCGTCACATACATTTTATGTGATGAATTTAACATATTAAATAACATAAAAAAATATTTATTGCTACAAAAAAAGAACGTTTATTTTGTTAAAAAAAATATCACGTAAATAACCTCCAAGGTCAGATTTTAAATTTCATTAGGTCCAAAATATAACGATAACCAATGATACGTAAAATCATAAGATCACCTTGTCGTCTACGTAATCATTTCCCAAACGAAAGAAAACACCGAACGAATGCTAGAAGAATCTATCGATTAAAATAAGGAGGAAGGGAAGAGAAATTAAAAAAAAATAGATGGTAGCATTTTTTTGACCACTTCGATCTTCATCAGCTTACAATTCATCCAAGTTCTTGCTGGATCGGGTTAGGTCTGTCACTCTTCAACACAGTTCTAAATTGCCAGTACCTTGTTGGTCGGTTCGGTTATTGTCAGTTCTTGGTGATCCAAACTGAAAACCAAATCAATACAGTCGGTTCTTGCAATTTAGAACCGCATTTCGGTTTTTCCTTTATCAAAACTGACCTGAACCGGACCGATGTCACCGGTTTCGGTTTGGTTTCTGATTCCGGTTTGATTTTTGAACACCCCTATTAGATAATGATATTTGAAGTCGTTTACAATAAACACGTGAACTTTTTTTTTTTAAAGTTAATTTTTTTGCTATCAATAAATGTATTATTGTAGTTAATTAGAATGTTAAATCTCTCACACAAGATTAATTTTCTTTGTATTTTGAATCCATTTACCCAACTAAATATCATAAGTTCTTTTCTCTTGATAATTGTTGTGCATGCACGTCAAAGACGATCAAGAAATCACACATTTATAAATTAGAACATGCAAGATTTGTTAGAATTAGAATAAGAAATAAATTTCGTCACATATATCGTCGTCTATGTAATCATTTCCCAAACGAAAAAAAAACATCGAACGAATGCTAGAAGAATCTATCGATTAAAATAAGGAGTAAGGGAAGAGAAATTCAAAGAAAATAGATGGTAGCATCTTTTTGACCACTTCGATCTTCATCAGCTTACAATTCATCCAAGTGGAGTCGCGTTTTTTGATTAATTTTATCCAATCACGCTCCTATTTGCCCTGTTTGGATGCCTAGAAAAGTAGGCGAGAAAGTGCGGGAAAAGGTGAATGTTAGTCTCCCTCTTGGGTTTCTTGTTGACTTAAATTGACTATTCAATTAGTTTTTCAAGAAAATATTATTTAAGTGAGAAATTTCCAAGTGCCCTTTTGACATTTGTGGATCCAATATCCCACTCTTCAATTTTATATTTAATATATAGTTTTATTTTATATGTTAAGGACATATTATGAGTAAATCAAACCCTGAAAATTATTTTGTTCGGTTTTTAAAAATTCATCTAATAACTCAACTATGATCCAATAATAACTCAACTATTATCTCTAGTTATTTAATTTTACCATGGTGTACTTCTTCCTCTTTAAAAATAAAGCCGATAACATTCGTGTTATTCTTCCGAGTTTTTTCGTTCATGTCTTCGTCAAACAATAATTCAATTTCTTTTTATGAAATAATCACATAGCTTACTAGAAGAATATGACGATATTTCATATTTATAAATTTTGTTATTTTCTATAATTTTAAAATTATGTTTACTATGGATTGTAAAAATAGTTCAACATGCATGTAAATGAATTAATATCTACTAAACAGTACAATATTATTTGCTTTGAATATAAATATGCACGAATTATCAAAAGATTTTATTTAAACTATTGTCTTCTATCTATGGTGTTGCCACATTACACATTAACTTACGTTCTTTAACACTTTTACAAAAAAAATAAAAAATAATAATTTCAAAATTTATAGAATAAAAATGAAGTTAAATGCATATTCTCAAAGGTAAAATATGATTTTTCATTTGTTTATTGATACTATAATTATGATAAGTTATAAAAAATTAGAATAATGTCCCACTTTTTTTTTGAATAATTAATCAAATATAATATTTATGCCACCACACGAGACAATATTGTCTGGTGCGACGAGAATTATTAGAATTTTTATTAAAATTATAACTATAAGATTATAACGTAAATATAATATTACAGTCAATATAATATTATTTCACGTTACGATAATTATTGGTCGGTCACGGTGGGTTTCGATAGAGAGGCAATCCTAACCATGTTTAAATATTTGCTAGTATGAAAAAGGAACAAGTTGAGTTAATTGCTATAATCACGAATCCCACTCCATTTCTTAATTCTCCAAAAAGATGTACATATTTGTCAACGTTACATCATGACTTTTGAGTTTACATCTAGTTTTAATATTATTTTGCATTTCTTAAAATAGTCAAACTCATGTTCAATTGACTTCTCTTCAATCTTAATTTTTTTCTCCATCTCTCGCCTAACCCACGTCTTAAATCATAGTACAAAGTTTGTCCAAACTCAACGACGTTTAATGTTGCTTGAAAAAGACCAAACAATGATCATCAAAGACTCAATATACACTAGTTTATATTAATGGTTTTTTTTAATCAGAGTCTATTAAGAGTTTTTTTTATATAAATTTATGAAATCCTGTAAAACATGATGTATTTTAGATATTCATTGTGAATATTTTCTTTTGCCCGGGATTTTTTTTTTATGAAATGGTCCGGACGTTAAATCAGTGTTCGATTTTCGTTTTTCTTTTACAATTTATTGTTTGATTTCTAATAGTTGATTTCAGTTCCTAAACACAATCTACTATGCAAGAGAGTATTTCTAATTTTTATTTTAGGATAATAATCGATTTTAATCCTGTACTATGCACTTTATTTCAGTTAGTTCCCTGTACTAAAAAAACCGGCAAACCAAACCATGTACTCTGATTCTGTTATCAGTTTTGACCTTCCATCAACAATTTCGTTATTCTCATGTAAAAAATTACCAAACGATATTGGATTCACTTGAAATTTTTACCACATCTTCACCACTTAATGAGAAGATAATTTGAAAATTTGCATGATTTTTTAACACATGTACAATTTATTGTAATTTTATTTTAGTAATTTATAAAAATATTATAATAAATCATACAAGTTTTAGAAAATCACGAAAAAATTTTGATTATCTACCCATAATAAGGTGAACATGTGGAACAATTTTTCAAATAAATCTAATATTGTTTGGTATTTTGTTAAAAATTAATTTATAAAGTAAAGAAGAAACTAAAATTAATTTTAAAAAGTAACAAAAGAAGTTGAATTTATTTGAAAATGTTTCCACATGTTCACCACATCATGGGTAGATAATACAAAATTTTTCGTGATTTTCTAAAAATTGTATGATTTATTATAATATTTTTATAAAATACTAAAATAAAATTACAATAAATCGTATATGTGTTAAAAAATCACAAAAATTTTCAACTTATTTTCTCATCAAGTAGTGAACATGTGGTAAAAATTTTAATTGAATCTAATTTCGTTTGGTAATTTTTTAAATGAAGGTTTAACGAAATTGTTGATAGAAGGTCAAAACGGATAATAGAATCAAAGTACAGGTTTTAGTTTGTCGGTTTTTTTAGTACAAGAGGCTAACTGAAACAAAGTGTATAGTATAGGATTAAAATCGATAATTACTCTTTCTTTTATTATTTTGTAACTAGAGTTGAAAATTTAAGTAAAAAATCTAGTCGACTCCCATGCTGGTCCGACCGTCAACCCAGGGCTCCCGGGATTAACTGCCTTGATACACCTCAAGGTTGGTCGGGTATGATCAAGACCTGTCGACCGGCCGGTCAGCCTCTCTAGTTAAATTTGAAGAACAGACCGACAGTAAAGCTGTTAAAATAGATGATCTTAGCAATACTTTCAAGGAAACAGGGGCTGTCGGCGAGAGAATCGTTGGGCAAGACCATAAAGTTTTCATTTTGATACACGTGGTGATAAACGTTGCGATGGATTTAATGTTTTGACTAATGAAGGAATAAGACGTGTCAGAAACACTATTCCTGAAGACTGCTGCTTGATTTCTTAGAAAGTCAAAGGGTCAACGCATCTCCATCTTAAATCAATTTATAAAATACTCCCACTTGTTTCTTAAGTGTGACTAGTTTTAACCTAATCCCGATTAACCTCTCTGTATATATATTACTCGTTCTTGTCCCTAAACCTCAAACAGCTAAAGTTGATGATCTTCGGCTCTCTCTCTCTGTCTCTCTCTCTCTCTCTACTGTATTTTTTGAGCCATGGATATTGGGGTAAGAAAAGGGTCTTGGACAGTTGACGAAGACACTATACTCTTCAATTACGTTCACTTACACGGAGAGGGACGGTGGAATTCTGTTCCACTCTCTGCTGGTTAGTTCTCTTCATCTTCTTCCTTCTTCCTTAGATTTTCCCTCGTTTTCTGGTCTCATAGATCGAACCCATTTTTTGTAGGGTTGAAGCGAACTGGTAAGAGTTGCAGGTTGAGATGGCTGAACTATCTGAACCCAAGAGTCCGACGTGGAAACATCACCCTCCAAGAACAGCTCTTGATTCTTCAACTCCATTTTCGCTGGGGCAACAGGTGATATTTGTAAAGATTTGTTGACAGTAATTGTGTTTGAATCGTCGCTGATTTTGATTTTGAAATTTTGATATTTTAAGGTGGTCGAAGATTGCTCAGTTCTTACCTGGTCGGACTGATAATGAGATAAAGAATTACTGGAGAACTAGAGTTCAGAAGCAAGCGAAGCATCTCAACTGCGATATAAACAGCAAACAGTTCAGAGATTCCATGCGTTTTGTTTGGATTCCTCGTTTAATCGAGAGAATCCAGTCGTCATCGGAATCCCCCATTTCTTTCTCCGATTGCAGCCAACGTTTCTCTCCGCCGACCACTTTCTCCAACTGTTCAGAGACCGCCATCGCCGACAGTCAAACTCCTCCGCTTGAGCAGATTGAAAACTCGTTTGTCTTTCCTACCTCGTACGCTCCTTCACCGGCCTCGGCTGATCAGGTCCGACCAATTTCAGCAGCTTCTCCTGCGTCGGAAATGGAATGGTCCTTCATTAAAGACGAGCTGGAAACTTCATTGTTTAACAGTGAGTTTGGAAAATGCAGCGACCCAATGGATGGCTCGTGGAACGAAGACGACTTATGGTTTTTGCAGCAACAGCTTTACGATTAGAGCAATGAAGGCAGATAAAAACATATGTGAAGATCACCTAACTTTACACGACCATTTTCAGATTCTCAAATTCTAGGATAATACTTTTGTGTTCTTGTTCTTTGAAAATAGAGAAAACAATTAAGTTTTCAAACATTATTTAAAAAAAAAAAAAAACTGTTTCAGAAAACAAAAACTTCTCCTCTCATTTTGATGTCATCTCTGGAAAGATCTTTCTCCTTCCTTTTCCTTTTTTTATTTTACGCAGAGGTAGCTGTCTTGCAGGTTTTCTTCCTTCCATGTCTGGTATTATTCTGGAATTTAATAAAATCCATTCATCGACCTCCCTCGAAGTCAATTTCCTTCTTCATCACAAGAACTGATTCCCTCCAACATCACAAAAAAAAAAACGAACTTAGTCAGCTTAGCAAGAACTACTCAATATTTGTTATTATAAATATCAATTTAAGTGAGAGCTACGTTATTTGAGAAAATAAAAATTAAGTACTTTGTAAATAGAATTTTTCTTTTTAATTAGTAGTTAGTACAACGCATTTTAAGTTAACTTTAAAAATAAATTTGTGCATAATTATGATCAAAATAGATAATATTATACCAGAGTTCGGTGGTATTTTTGAAAGTTGACTTCGTCATTGGTGCCAATGCCATGCCATCAGCATACTGACTACATATCGACTGTAAATAGACCAAATGTCGTCTTTCTTTCAGCTGATGTACTTACTTTGCCCCACCACCTCTATACAGTCTCGAGTCTTCTACTACACGTGTCTCTCAGTTGAAACACGGGGATGCAAGAAATGGAATACAGCTGTGTCTTCACCACCATCAAAAGTGGACGACATTGGTCTTACTCGTTTCTTGCTCGTGTATACATACATAGCTTGGGGTCCCTGGCCCCATTTCAGGACAACTTTCTCCAGTCATGGCCATTTCAGAAGGCTCCTCTACTGGCTTTAATGGAGCTTCAGCAACTTTTCAGAACCCATATCCAAAAGGGTTTCGTTCTACCAATTGGATTTTCACGTATCCATACATTTAACTAGCGTGAAAAGTTAGAGTTAAGTATTGTGCGCTAGAGTCGCAAAATTTATTGTTATATTTCGATATTCACGTGAAACTATTTTGTTTTTTGATTTATTATTTGATCTTTGACATTAGAGGAATGTGTGTTTTGAAGATGACAAAGCAGTGGAATACATCTGTTTTTGGTTTAGCCACTGCATATAAAGAATAGCATCGTCCTTGTCGTTTTGACTGACATGGCTTCGAAAACTTTCAGACTAATTGTTCTTATCATTTTCACGTCTGTTTGCTCTCTGAAGAAGTCTTCTTCGTTGAGCTCTAATAATGAGAATGGCTACAAGAAATGGGTATCGTGGAACGTTGAAAATTACAGGAAGAAGATTGGTTTGAAGGCTGAATCAGTCTCCGCCGGGCACGGCGGAGGAGGGACGGGTCTTGATGAAAAACTGAGGAAAGCTGAGATGAACAAAGTGAGAATAAGTGTTAGCCAAGATGGCAGAGGCGATTTCACTTCTATAAGAGATGCTCTGAATAGCATTCCGACTCCAAATTCAAGAAGATTCATTTTGGTCATCGGCCCTGGAATTTATAGGTCATTTTTCAGTCTTAACCTTTTGTTCTGAACTTATATATCACTTTTGTTATATTACTTTGAATCTTGATGGGTTATAGGGAAAAAATCAACGTCCCTAGAACACTCCCATTTGTGACATTTTTAGGAAATGCTACCGAAATTCCAACTATTACCGGAAACGACACTGCTTCGGTCACAGGAACTGACGGAACGCCTCTCGGAACGTTGAAGAGCGCGACCATTGCCGTGGAAGCGAACTACTTTGTGGCTATAAACATACAATTCGAGGTAAACTCTCCGTTTCTTTCGTCCACCTCTTTTGAACGTTCTGTCAGAAGAACAAAAATGAAAACTGTAGAGTAAGTTTGGTGATTTAAATTCTTCTAGTTTTATCTTTATCGATAGCAGAATTTGCCGTTGTATTTTGATCTTCTCAGGGTTTTTCCATGGTTCTTCTTTTTCATCATTGGTCGATTTTAGCCTGTTTTTTGGGATTAAATGCAGAATACAGCTCCTCATGAGATTGGATCGCGGAAGGGCCAAGCAGTGGCAATTCGCATATCAGGAACCAAATCGGCCTTCCACAACTGCAGTTTCTACGGAAGCCAAGACACGCTTTACGATCACAAGGGCCTTCATTACTTCAACAACTGCTTCATCCAAGGCTCCGTCGACTTCATTTTCGGCTACGGAAGGTCCCTTTACGAGGTTCAAATCATCTTCTTCCCCAACCAGAAGATGCGAAACCAGTTTCAGTTCTCATTCGACTTTCCCATTTTTGAAATGCAGAACTGTTATTTGAACTCCATTGCCAAGAAAGTGGCCTCCCTCACTGCACAGAAAAGGACCAGATCTTCACTGGCAAGTGGATTTTCATTCAAAGACAGCAAAGTGGCCGGCAGTGGGCAGGTCTATCTCGGCCGGGCCTGGGGAGATTTCTCCAGAGTCGTCTTCTCCTACTCTTACTTAGACCAGATCGTTCTTCCTCAGGGATGGAGCGATTGGGGCAAGGTTAAACGCGATTTGTAAGCCAAAATCTACCGATTTTTTCGCCATTTTCGACGACCATTGATTTGTTTTGAAGATTTCAATTCAAAGATTAGAGTTTTCGTTGAATTAGCTTGAGAAATTATATGCAGGACGGTGTACTATGGAGAATACAAGTGTAGTGGGCAAGGAGCAAACTTGACGGGAAGAGTGGGATGGGCGCTGTCTCTCACAGACGAGGAAGCTCAGCCTTTTATTGGAACGCACTATATTGAAGGGGATGGTTGGCTTATTACCCCTTGAAAGCTCGACATTTTGGCCATGTTTATCCTGTGTTCTCATTCTTTGTTCTTCTGCTGTGTCCACGTCCCTGTTCATCGCTACTGATAAGATGTTTGATTCTGATTTCTTATTTTTCGACCGATTGTGACCCAATTTTAAACATTGTCGATGTGCTCCCCTGTGATTTTGAACTCTTTCGAGAGATCCACAAAATAAAAAGTTTAGTTCGAAATGAAAAATCAAATCTAGAATTTCGACTCTTGATCATCCAAAGTTTAGCAATTTGAAATTCTGGCTATGCAAGCTTGCAACCTTTTCTTTCTTCTCGAGAATTACCAAATGAAGTACTATTTCTATCACATTCTCTCTCGGTCTCAGCTTCTCTACGTTGCCGAAGATTATAATGGCCAAATCGTCAGTTATGTTTTGGCCAAAATGGAAGAGGAAAGCAACGAGTGTCACGGCCATATTCCCTCTCTCGCTGTTCTCCGAACTCAGCCCAAACTAGGGCTAGCTACTAAGCTTATGAACGCTGCTCAAAAGGAGACAGAGCAAGTTCATGGAATTGAATACGTTTTTCTTCGTGTGAGAAAGAGCAACGGAGCGACGTTCAACTTGTATACAGAGACTTTGAGATACAAGATACATGATGTAGAGGCGAAAAATTTGCAGATGGTGAGTATGCATCACCATCACCATCACCATCACGTTGATACGTGCATAACCTGGACGTGCATGGCCTGGACTTGGTTTTCCAACCACTAGTTAGTTGTGGCTAATTCTTAGCCGATATTATGGATTATGGGTAGTTAATTGTTTTATGTTGTTTTAAGGTTTATAATTCCATTCAAAAAAGGAGAGAAAAATTATATTCACGAACCCTGTTCTTATCTTTCCTTTTTCATCTTTTCATTCTCACGAACTAGACCAACCTAAAATTCACTCTTAACAGTGGTATCAGAGCCCCATAAACCACAGGTTTCATGGATACCCGAGGTCGATCTAATGCAGAATTCCGCACGGAAGTGAACGAAGTCTTAGCCCGCCATGAGTCTAACTTTGATCAAGTGAACACAGCTTTACAAGCGGTGCTGTCCAAGCTCCAAGCTCTTCGCACCTCCCGAAATTCGTCCGATATCAATCATTTCACCGTAGGACCGTCTTCTCAGTCACCAAACAATGACCGCTCACCCACCATCCTTGACCACCATCACCACCACCTCAAGTTGTCCTTTCTGGGTTTCGACGGCGAAGACCCTATAGGCTGGATCTACAAGGCCGAACAATACTTTGATTTCCAAGGTATTTCCCCAACTCAACAAGTCCAACTCGCTTCCTTCCATTTAGAGGGCATTGCCTTGCAATGGTATCGCTGGTTAACAAAATTTCGTGGTCCTCTGACTTGGACTGCATTCACCAAGGCTGTCATTCTACACTTTGGCTCAACCGATTACGAAGACCCATCTGAAGCTCTATCACGCCTGCATCTGATATGATATCGGGTCCCTTACTCCTCCCAAAAGCGCACTTAAGAGTGGAGGTTTGGACTCAATATATATACTAGCCCAGGCAACTCTCTGTTTCCAATGTGGTATCACATCATCCCTTCACCCTTTAAGGGCGACTGCCTCAGTCGGCGATCTGACCGGGACATCCCGTAGGATGGCTGCCTCAATCGGCGGTCTGCCTGATGTGCTACCTAACCGGACCACAGAAGTGAGGCTTTGATACCAAATGATATGATATCGGGTCCCTTACTCCTCCCAAAAGCGCACTTAAGAGTGGAGGTTTGGACTCAATATATATACTAGCCCAGGCAACTCTCTGTTTCCAATGTGGTATCACATCAGCATCAAACCACAACTGTCGCCTTGTACCAAGAAGCTTTTGAAAAGCTTTCCAATCAGGTGGATGGCTTACCCCAAACTTTTCTTGTTGGTTGTTTTATCACCAGACTTTGTGATGACATTCGTTTGGATGTCAAAATTAAACAACCATGGACCTTAGCAGAGACGATTGGCATCGCTCGATTAATTGAGGAACGGAACCAGTTGCAAAAAAAATATGGTCCATTCGTCTCGTTAACGTAAAAGGCGATCTCAAATTCCTCCGCTGGCTTACTTGGCCCTTCCCCAAACCACCGAGTGACGGCGAAAGTTACTGCTCCAACGACAGCATTTCGCTGAATCACCAACCAAGAAGCATGCGAACGTCGAGAAAAAGGGCTTTGCTATTATTGTGATGAGAAGTTTATCCCAAGTCATCGTTGCGAATGACCACAGTTATTCATGCTCGAAGATTCATCGCACTCGAGCCCCAGTGACAATATGGAGGCTGATAGAGAAACCGGGGATCCTGAAGCAATACTCGAATTTCTTTACATGCCATCTCGGGATCCAATCATCCTCAAACCTTAAGTGTTATCGGGATGCTGAAGCACAAAGAGGTCACCGTACTCATTGACAGTGGCAGCACTCACAACTTCATTGATGAAACTTTAGTCACCAAGCAAAGGTTGCCAGTTAGTAGAGACACGAAGCTTCAAGTCACAGTGGCTAATGGAGAGAAACTCCACTGTGTCGGACAGTGTCGCGCGCTAACAATTATCATCCAAGAGTACTCTGTTACTATAGATTATTATGTCCTTCCTGTGGAAGCCTGCCAACTCGTTCTGGGAGTTCAATGGCTAGGAACTCTCAGACCAATTGAAACGGATTACAAACGCCTAACCATGTCTTTCAAGGTTGCTCGGATCTCCCATACTTTCAGCGGCTTGCAGAATACCAACATCGAAGCTATAACAGACAAGGACTTTAGCCACCTACAAGGTACTGGATGTTTCTTTCAAATTCTATGCTATGTTACTAACATTCCACCACCTTCCTTGTAACGCCCCCGAACCCACCCCGGCTCGGTGCGTTACTTTGCTAACCAATATCACGTTTAAAACGAAGTTAAAAATAATTTTCGATAAAATTTCGACTCAATTTTTGAGTTTTTTGAACCCTAGAATTGTGTTGGAAAACGTGCCCAAAATACATGCTGGAAAAGATCGGGTTAAAATATAGTAGAAATAGGAAAATTTAAAAAAAAAAAAAATTTGCATGCTGGGCGCCGCGCGCAGCGCCGATTGATCAGCGCTTGGTACTGCGCGTGGCCGCAGTGCGCGCCCAGCCCACGCCCTGCGCGCGCCAAACTTCGGCCACCAGCCACCTTCTCTCACTTTTCTTCATTTTTCTTCAAACCACTCACACCCAAATCACCCAAAATTTACCCCAAACATTCTCGACATCCCCGACTCCGTGACACGTAAAAATCTCAAAAAACCGACTCCAAAACATCAGCAAAAACGTAGAAACAAGTGACCCCGACGTTGTTTGCTATACTAAAAACCAGGCAGCATAACGACTAATTTTCTAAAACCAAAACCTGGAAACCAAACATTTTATAAAACATGTTCAAACCAATTCCAAAACATTCTTCCCAAAGAGTTATAAAATCTTCCGTCATTTATATAAACAAAGTTCAACCAAAACTATTTATATACAATCAAAATACCAAATCCCTCACAACTTCCCGAAGACCATGGTCGAGACGCTCTGATAACTGCCCGCACCGGCATACCGCGTACATCACCGACTGCGTCTCAATCCTAGCTTTTCTCATAGCTCTCACCTGTAATGACGTCGTAGTAAGTAGGGAACAATGCAATTCAAAAACAATGCACAATGCACACACATAACCCTCACACACAACCCTCACACACAACCCTAACACATGCAGTTTCTAACTCTCGGTTATGTTTATTTCATATTTGTTGCATTAATCTTTTAATAAGCTGTGTGGATCAAGTAGGCACACATCTCATAACTGTCTAGGACGGCCATACATTGACCCAACCAAGCAAAACCGGATGGCACGCTTCCCATAACTGTCTAGGAAGGCCATACACGATTTTACTCCCCTACATCGATCGTAGAATCCTATAACTGTCTAGGAATTCATACTCCCGATGCCTTAAGTATTTTTACCGTTGTGCTCATTTCATATTTGTTGCATTAATCTTTTGATAAGCTGTGTGGATCAAGTAGGCACACATCCCATAACTGTCTAGGACGGCCATACATTGACCCAACCAAGCAAAACCGGATGGCACGCTTCCCATAACTGTCTAGGAAGGCCATACACGATTTTACTCCCCTACATCGATCGTAGAATCCTATAACCGTTTAGGAATTCATACTCTCGATGCCTTAAGTATTTTTACCGTTGTGCTCATTTCATATTTGTTGCATTAATCTTTTGATAAGCTGTGTGCATCAAGTAGGCACATATCCCATAACTGTCTAGGACGACCATACATTGACCCAACCAAGCAAAACCGGATGACACGCTTCCCATAACTGTCTAGGAAGGCCATACACGATTTTACTCCCCTACATCGATCGTAGAATCCTATAACTGTTTAGGAATTCATACTCCCGATGCCTTAAGTATTTTTACCGTTGTGCTCATTTCATATTTGTTGTATTAATCTTTTGATAAGCTGTGTGGATCAAGTAGACACACATCTCATAACTGTCTAGGACGGCCATACATTGACACAACCAAGCAAATTTGGATGACACGCTTCCCATAACCGTCTAGGAAGGCCATACACGATTTTACTCCCCTACATCGATCGTAGAATCCTATAACTGTCTAGGAATTCATACTCACGATGCCTTAAGTATTTTAGCTATACATCTCTCATAGAGGTCCCTTCGGGGTGCTACGCTCCAGCACTTATCCCCGACAAAGCAACTCTATTCAAGACTAATTTGCAATTCTTTTATCTTGTTACGTTATACGCTCACAATTCATAATATGCACAAAATCTTTTTCATAGCGTCATAGTGTAAAACCTGATACATGTCACACAGTGCTCAACACAAAAAAAAATGCGACAAACAAACAAACAACCAAACATCCTTACTGTTCTGTGGTGTAGGCCCGAAGGCAAAAGTCACACATCCGCTACTTACATGGTTGCTCGGCACGTGCTTGCTCACTTCGTTCGGTTAAATTACTCGCTCGACAACCCAACAAATAGGGAGAAATTCACTTAGCAATAATTCTAAGGAATTCTAAGAAATTTTCTAACCAAAACTAACAACAATTTGAACCACTTAGAGTTTAAATCCTAAAACCCAATTTTCTCCACAATTTTTAGTGTCCAACTTCAATCGGCCATAACTTATTCATTTCTCAACGGATTTAGACGTGCCACCCCAATTCCGTAAACCTCTACACGTCTACTATCCACTGAAACACTCAAATTCAGCAACCAAACAACTTAGCCAATACAAAAACGTAAAAAACAGAATCGGCCCTCATTGTTTTAAAAAACCAATTTTTCACTAACTTCCACCAAAACTTTAATCTATATCCAAAAACCATCTCAAACAACCTATCTAAGGTTTAAACTACCAAATATAGGAAGAGAACTAGCAATTGGAAGAGAAAAATTGGACTCCTCCATTAGGGTTTTCCAAACCTTAACCAAACTCCCACAAAACCCATCAAAAACACCTAAAATCATCACCTATATACATTGTTAACAAAACCCATGTAAAACATACTTTAAAAGCTTGCAAAAACTTGATGAAATTGAGAGGAGAAACCCTAAAATGGCTGCTGGTTTTCACGAGGAAGAAAAGGAAGAAGAAAGAAGAGATTTTGACTTTTAACCACCAACCATTCACTTTTTATAAAACAAAATTCTTCTCTTTTAAAAGTTAACCTCCTTATTTTTAAAATTTGTGAAAGAAACCCCACCCCTTTTCCTTTCTAATTTCCAACGTGAATATCATCCCCATTCAATCACTTTTATTCATTTACTTTTACTTTCCATTAGTTCAATTTCTTTTGACTTTTCAACAATCTTTTTCTTCTCCTTAGACTTTGACTTTTCAAACTATCACTTTTCTACACTTGATTTCATTTAACTTCTTAACTTTTCTAATCTTTAAAGCTTTCTTCTTCTTTACTTTCAACGTGGGGCCTAATCTTAACTCCCCTTTTGTTCACTTAATTTATCTCTCCCATTTATGTTAACCAATAATACACCAAAATTCTCCAACTACCACTCTCTAATCTTTATACTTATTATAACCCTCACTTTCTAATTATTGCTAACAAAAACTCTAGGAGATGTGCTAAACCTCATAACATAACCTACTCTAAGGGCTACGTACATTACAAGAAAAATCACGGATGTTACATTCCTACCCCCCAGACTTGGCATCTCTTCTGGTGGAGTTTTTCAAACTCTTTGAACCACCAATCGGCTTGCCCCCCAATCGCCCGCATGATCACCGTATTCCCTTACCCTTAAATGCCAATCCTGTGAATGTGTGACCATACCGTTACCCATATTTTCAGAAAGCGGAAATAGAGAAACTGATGGACTTCTGGGACCTAAGACGCATGCAAAAGACTATATTAAACAGCAAGCTTCGGTGTTCTTTGGATTCTCCAAAGAACACTCCAGACAGTCGCTAAAAACAGAGGAAAAACCAAAAATTGCGTAGGAGATGAGAAAATAGATACCTGACGAAATGGAGAGGTGGGTGAGTGGGGTAACGCCTCAGAAAAGGTCGTTTGGATTGAAGGAAGCGTTGTGGAGGAGATGGACGGCGAAAGGGACCCAAGTCGGCCGAAAGGTGTTCCCTGTACCTTCGGCGAAGAGCTAAACCGTGATGGGAGGAGTGCTTCCAGCAACTAGGCTGCCCTACGCGTATTGCTTCGTCCTCAGAAGAGGCTGAGGGAAATGGAAATGAAGACCCGTGGCTGGTCCAAAGGCAGTGCGATGCGCAGCTCTGCGCCTTTGGGGAGAATTCCCTCGTGGCCGAGGAGAAATCACAGCTTAAGGGCACTAGTTTCCTCCTTCCTTCTTTTCGACTCCAGCTCTTGGCAGAGGGAGAGAAGGCAAGAGTAAGAGTACCTCCAAGCAACCGTGAGGCTTGAGGCACAATTTGGTGGTCATCCATGGCTTCTCGCGCCGATGAATACCGTGGGAAAAACCCACACGGAGGATGCTCCGAACAAGAAGAAACTCTTCTGTAAATTCCAAATATTGATGATAAAAAAACTAACTACAATAACCAAAGGAAAAGCTTAAATATCAAGGGAAGGCTTCGGAAGAAGGCAAGAGCCGTTGGAGATGCTTCTTCAAAAATGTAGCCGTTGTGCTCGGCCACGTCAGCAGCTCCACATCAGCAGCTGGCTCCAGGCATGGCAAGTTCCTTGGTCAAGCCTCTTTGTAGGCTTTGTGTGTCTCCTTGTTCACTTAAAATTTCCTAACCCCAAACAATTTAACCAAAAAATCTAACAATAAAATTGGCTACAAGTGGCCAATAAATAAGGATTAAGAAAAATCCATAGTGTCATAAACTTAATAACAAATAAAGAACTCGGTTACAAAATTTGATAAAGGGAAGACAAATTCCCTCTTCCTTCAATCATTCCAAGCTTTGAGAAGAATTTTTAACCTACAAAACTCACAAACCAATTAGTATATAAAATAGTTAGAATTCATACCTTGGTTCGTGTTTGACGGTTCGGGATCGTAGGCACGTCAGAAACTGGTGACTGAACTCTTACAAACGGTGCTTATACGGCCTAGTAACAGTCCATTCTCGTCACCAATTTTGCTGGTGAAGAAGACGGACGGAGCATGGCGATTATGTGTGGATTACCGAGCCCTAAACAAAATTACGATCAAAGATAAATATCCAATCCCAGTGATCGATGAACTCCTTGATAAGCTTTATGGCGCCACCGTCTTCTCCAAATTGGATTTATGCGCCGGTTATCATTAAATTCGAGTTCGGGAAGACGCATCCCAAAAACAGCTTTCCACACCCATGAAGGACATTACGAATTTCTTGTGATGTCATTTGGCCTCACGAACGCTCATTCAACCTTCCAAAGTCTCATGAATGATATTTTCTGACCACGTCTCCGAAAGTTTATTCTTGTCTTCTTTGATGATATACTAATTTACTCCAAATCTTGGAACGATCACCTTTCACATTTGCGAACTGCTTTATCACTTTTAAGGACTAATAGTCTATTTGCAAAAGAGTCCAAGTGCAGATTTGGAGTTTTGCAGGTTGATTACTTAGGCCATATCATCTCCGAGCAAGGTGTGGCTGTTGACCCCGTCAAGATACAAGCAGTTTTGGAGTGGCCTACACCAACCACAACAAAAAGGGTGTGCGGGTTTCTCGGCCTAGCTGTTTATTACAAAAAGTTCATCCGTAATTTCGGTTCCATAGCTACTCCCTTACACCAACTTTTGCGAAAGGATAGTTTCAAATGGAATGAAGTAGCTGATCTGGCCTTCACACAATTAAAGGCAGCTTTGACATCCCCACCAGTGCTATCTCTTCCTGATTTTTCTCAGCGCTTTGTGATTGAATGTGATGCAAGTGGCATCGGCATTGGTGCAATTCTCTCCCAATGGAATCAACCGGTTGCTTATTTTAGTGAAGTGTTGAAGGGGTCGGCTCTGTCTCTGTCTACTTACGAAAAAGAAATGTTGGCTATAGTTAAATCCATTCGGAAATGGCGCCCTTACTTGCTCGGAAAATCATTCACTGTCCGCACCGACCAGAAAAGCCTCAAATATCTGCTGGAACAGCGAATCACTACTCCCGCACAGACACGATGGCTTTCCAAAATTCTCATGTATGATTATGAAATTAAATATAAAAAAGGAGCTGACAATCAAGGTGCAGATTCATTGTCTTGAGTTGTTGAATTTTAGTTCTTAGCAGTTTCTGGCCCACAGGCAGATTGGTGGCCGATGTTGCAGAACGAAGTCACCCAGGAATCCTTTTATAGGAAACTAACAAACAAGGCACCACACCACCAATTGGTTCACCGCGATGGAGTTTGGTTAAAAAACAAGAAGGTTTATTTAAGTCCTACTTCCTATTTTATCCTCAAGATATTGGCAGAATGTCACTCATCCCTTACTGGCAGTCATTTTGGGTTTCATAGGACACTCTCTCGCATTCAGCATAGATTCTATTGGCCTAATATGCATCGGTCAGTGAAGCTCTTTTTATAGCACTGTGATATTTGCCAGAGGTACAAAACTGATTGTATGAAGCCAACGAGATTACTTCAACCTCTGCCTATTCCTACAGGGATGTGGACTGATATCTCGATGGATTTTATTGAGGGATTACCGTCATCCAATGGACATACTGTCATCATGGTAGTTGTTGATCGCTTAACAAAATATGCTCATTTTGTCGCCTTAAAGCATCCATTTACGACCGCTGTAGTCGCCAAAGCCTTTGTCTCTAATGTGGTCCGCCTCCATAGCATTCCTACATCCATTGTAAGTGATCGTGACAGAGTGTTTCTTAGTTCTTTTTGGAGAGCTTTATTCCAATTACCGGGAACCCAACTGAGCATGAGTTCCAGCTACCATCCACAATCCGACAGACAGACGGAAGTAATGAATTGCACGTTAGAACAATATTACGTTGTTTCGCAGGTGACCAACCTTGGAGCTGGGTTGACTGGATTCCGTGGGCTGAGTTTAGCTACAACACATCTGTTCATTCCTCCACAAAAATGACCCATTCGAAGCAGTTTATGGCATGCCCTCGCTTATTAGTGTACGTGCCCAGTACTTGCCGCGTCGATGCTGTTGATGAGTATCTCTGGCATCGCGACTCTATCTTGCGCGATTTACACCATAATCTTCTTGTGGATCAAAATCGCATGAAATGCCAGGCTAATCAACACCGGCGCGAGGTTTCCTTCGAGATCGGAGATTACGTGTATTTGAAGCTTCAACCATATCGACAAAATTCTGTGGTTTTTCGAAGTTCCTTGAAACTTGCTCCCCGTTGGTTTGCTCTGCTTCAAATCGTGTAAAAACTAGGTTCAGTGGCGTATCATTTGTCACTTCCGCCAAGTTCTCAAATTCACAATGTGTTTCATGTTAGTCTATTAAGAAAGCATTTGGGATCTGTCACCATGCAAACCAGTGATAAACTTCCGTTGATATCTCCCGATGCAACTATTTTGCCTCAGTCGGACATTATTCTCGACCGACGTATAATTCGTAAGGGTAAATATCGTCCCAAGTCTGAGATATTGGTGCAATGGCAGGGAACGCCAAAGGAGGATGAAACCTGGGAAAATGAATGGCGATTTTCCAAAACTTATCCTGATTTTATCCTTGCGGACAAGGATTCTTAAAGCAGAAGGAATGATACATGCATAACCTAGACGTGCATGGCCTGGACTTGGTCTTCCAACCACTAGTTAATTGTGGCTAATTCTTAGCCGATGTTATGGATTATGGGTAGTTAATTTTTTTTTTGTTGTTTTAAGGTTTGTAATTCCATTCAGAAAAGGGGAGAAAAATTATATTCACGAACCTTGTTCTTCTCTTCCCTTATTCATCTTTTCCTTCTCGCGAACTAGACCAACCTAAAATTCAACCTTAACACACGCGCACTCACATCAGCATGGTGGTGGATGTTGTTCGGGCGAGATAAAGAGCGCCGACGTAAAATATGAGTCAAAGGGTAACTCTTCAAAATCCAATTCGAAAGGGAGTGCCAAAACATGATGACGAAGATAATGACAAGAGGTACGCAGAAGTTGGAAAGAAGTGATTTTTGCTCGAATGAATTGTGTGATTTCTTGTCTAAATATCGGATTAAAGTCAATCAGCCACATATCACCGATCGATCAGCTGAAGCAATATTTTACGCAAAGCAGAAGAGATAGCCGATCGGCTACACATCAGGCGATCGATTGGCTATTTAAATTGTCTTAATCCCTACCGTTGAAATCAATCGGAGGCTGCAGATATATGAGAATTAGGTTAACTTAGGAGGGGGCATTCAGGCTAAGTGAGAGGCAGGCACGAGAGAGACGAAGACCGGAAGGAAGCGAGAGCAAGGGAGAAAGAAGATTTCGGATCGACAACCCTAGTTTTTCTTTCTCTTCCTCTTCTAAACTATGAACATCTTTATTATTCTTATTGTTTCTCTTTATTCTATCATGAACTAATTTTCTTTTCTAGGGCTACGACGTGGCCGAATTATGACTATTTAATTTTTCCTTTAATTCAAGTTGTTAATTTTCTATTTCGATATTGTGTTGAGTAAATTATCCTGATCTTAAAGCTTGCGATTGCATGATCAACAATAGCATGTTCGTAGGATTGTTTTGAGACCGAGAGGTAATAAATAATCGTACACTGAATAATTTACCATGAAAAGAATGTTAGACTAGAGATAACTAATGCGTTTATGTGGTATTTTAATTTCTCGTTCTTAATGTATTCAATTAATTCTCAGGATTAGATACCGAGAGGTAATAATTCGTTAGTGTGATAAGTTTGTCATTACTCAAGAGAGATTGATAAATACTTTTGTGAAATTGCCATCAACACATAAAAGTAGAAAATTACGAATTGGATTAAGAACACTAAATAAGATTAATTCAGGTGAAATCGGAAACCTTAGAGTTTTGTCATTATATTCTCAAACTCATTTAATTTCTGCGATTTAATAAAATTATTTTGCTGTGTTTTATTAAATCTAAAATCATCAAAGTTCTGTATTCAGTATAAATTGGAATTAATTTCATTTGATAATTAGTGAAACTAGTCCTTGTGGGATCGACTCGTACTTACGAACTTTATTACTTTTGTGACACGTTTACTTGCGTAGGATTTTTCGCAACAAGTTTTTGGCGCCGTTGCCAGGAACTATTTATTTTGCTATTATTAGATTAAATAATTATAGTTTATATTTGAATTCAATTTATTTTATTTTATTTTATTTCTTTTCAGGTGTATGCGAAAACACGGTGCTGCCAACCTAGTTCCTATCGATCCAGAAATTGAACGGAGCTGTCGTAAAAATCGAAAGGAAACGAGGACAGCAACCATGGATCTTGAACAAATTGAAGAAGTTAAGACACAGACATTATTAGATTATGTGATGTCATCTGTGGTCGGTGTCCAATCTGCAATTCGTAAACCAGCAATTACGAGCCACAATTTTGAGATCAAGCCGGGGACAATTCATATGATTCAGCAATTACATTTTAGCGATTTGCCATCCGAGGATCCGAAGGATCACATTGCCAACTTCGTAGAGGTGTGCGATATCTTCAAATTGCATAATGTCTCTGACGATGCTGTAAAGCTACGATTGTTTTCATTCTCATTGCGAGATCGAGCAAAAAGTAGGCTAAATTCGTTGCCGGCTGATTCTATCACCACATGGGCTGAGTTATGTCAACAGTTTCTTGCTAAATTCTTCCTTTTTGAGAAGACTGCGAGGTACCAAAATGAGATTGTTAATTTTAGCTAATTCGACGGAGAAACGCTATATGAATCGTGGGCTCGTTTCAAGAAACTATTACGCAAGTGCCCACAACATGGTTTGCCACGTTGGATGCAAATCCAAACATTTTTTATTGGTTTATCAGCCTCCACAAGGACTCTAGTTAATGCAGCTGCCGGTGGTTCACTTATCCAAAAGACAAAATTAGAAGCATTTACTTTACTGGAGGAGTTAGCATTGAATAATGACCAATGTCCTGTCAAACGGCAAATTCTGAAAAACCAACCGAGCACTCCTGAGATGGACGTAGTAAAGACTTTGACTGTTCAAATCACATCTCTAACTAAGCAACTACAGAATAATCAAGCTCCGATCAACTCGATTTATTCTTCAAAAGGAGTCTGCCAATGGTGCCAAGGACCACACGCAAGTGAGGATGCCAACAAGGAAATCAAATGGTAAGTAATTCGTCCGAGCAAGCAAACTTTGTTGGGAACTACAACATGCCAAATTTTCAAAACGCAAATAATTACTACACAGGAGCACGCAACAGTCACCTGAATTTCTCATGGACGAATCCGAATAATGCTATGCAAATACCATACTCCTCCCAACAAGCCCAGTCATTCCAAGAGAGAAAGCCCAGTCTTGAAGAGATAGTCGCTAAAATGGGCGAACACACCAATAAGTTCATGGAAGAAATTTGCACTATCTTACAAAATCAATCAGCTCAAATCCGAAGCTTAGAGACTCAAGTGGGCCAAATCGCCAATCTACTAAATGGGCGACCTCACGGTGCATTACCGAGTTCCACGGAAGTGAATCCAAAAGAACAATGCAATGCAATTACCCTTAGGAGTGGCGTGGTGATTGATAATTCAGGACAAAACATTAAGAAGACAGCCAAACATAAAAATACAGATTCATCATCATCTCCGGTTAACAGTGAAGCATTGAAATTGGAAAAAGCCTCATCTCAAAATCTGTCTAAGGTAACACTAAATGTTCCTTTTCCTCAACGTCTAATGAATGTAAAGATGGACAAACAATTCAGAAAATTTTTGAAAATATTCAAGAAGCTATACATTAACATTCCATTCATTGAGGCTCTCGAGCAAATACCCAACTATGCAAAGTTCTTGAAGGATATCTTGTCTCACAAACGAAAGATTGACAAATATGGCACGATCATTTTGACTGAGGAATGTAGTGTCATTGTTCAACGTAAGCTTTCACAAAAACTGAAAGATCCGGGAAGTTTTACCATGCCATGTGAAATTGGGAAGTCAATTTTTGAGCGGGGCATTGTGTGATTTGGGGGCTAGTGTAAATTTAATGCCACTATCTATTTTTCAAAAGCTTGATCTTGGTGAAGCGAAGCCCACGAAAGTAATTTTACAGATGGTTAATCGGTCTATAAAGCATCTGTATAGGGTGATTGAAGATGTCCTTGTCAAAGTCGACAAGTTTATTTTCCCCGCTGATTTCATAGTTCTTGATATGGAAGAAAATCGTGACATCCCGATAATATTAAGTCAACCATTCTTAGCAACAGGAGGTGTTGTAATTGATCTTAGAAAGAGGGAGCTCAAATTACACGTACAAAATGAAGAGGTGACATTCAAGGTGTATAAATCAATGGAGTACCCAATAGTTAGCGATGACATATTTCGGGTGGAACTCCCTAACACTGTAACAAGAGAAGCTTCACGTCAACCAAGCGACTTTCTTGAGCCTAATGTGAAGCAGTATGTTGAAAATTTGGGGGAGTTGCCATTACGGGTCCTACCACCTATTAAGAAACCACCCGACTTGAAGATTCAAGCTCATGCACCAAATAGCGATAAGTCAATCGAGGATAATTTTCCAGATGAAAAGCTTCTGGTGAATGAAAATTTGATAACTGGGCAACGATTGACACCATATTGGGACGGTATATGTGAAAGTGCAAAATCCATCATATATCTCGAACCAACATGAAGAAATATGATATTGGGCTGTCGACAATAAATACAAGCGCTTGGTGGGAGGCCACCCACCCAAATATCCATTTTAATTCGTTATTTCAATTTTTGTTTGCATTAGTTTTGTTTATTTTTATTTTTATTTTTTTTATTAAAAAAAAAGAAGCTTCCAGATAGATTGCTCCTTCGACTGAAGCTCCACAACACTGACGACTAGCCCGGAACATTATGAGGTACGATACTTTTACCTTACTTACTTGTTATTTTCTACATTGAGGACAATGTTAGTTTTAAGTTTGGGGACAATTTTAACGTACTTTAGTACTTTTCTATATTTTGGTTCTACAATCTGAAATATTGGTTTAGGTGTCTATGATTTAACTTTTGAATAATTTCATGATTTAGCTCCTAGATGAATTCTAAGTAAGAGACTGACTTGTAGTAGTTAGCATTGACTTGAGCTTGCGAAGTTATCCTAAAATTTTGGGCATGTTTTCATTCTTGTTTAACTTGATCTGTTGGTATCATATTCGTAGTCTACATATATCGAAGCCCAAATACAATAAGAGAGTAAGCTCCAGTCAAATAAAACGTTAACGAGAGCATAGAGAGAAAAATTCTTCTTGATTTTGCCCAACATCCTCGAATGCGAATTGAAATTTTACAGAACTAAGATAATGACTTAGGTCATCATTGAACCGTTTGAGCTTTCTTACCTTACCCTTTTTTGTGTCATTTAGTGACACACATAGTCACCCTTTTTGAGCCTATGATTTAATAGTATAATTGTATCTATTTCAGCCTAGCCACATATAGATTTTCCTATCTTTTTTAAAGAGCACGTGGTTATTGATATATTTGAAGGAGAGTAGGAGAATGTAGTGGTGAGGATGAATAAAAACTCTTTTGTCATCTGTTAATTTATTTTTGCGTTGTTTTGTTATTATTAGTCTGAGTTTCAAAAAAAAATCGAAAGTTTTAGTTTTATTTTCAAGTTTTTTGTATTTATTTTATTTTGTAATTATGACAAAGGAGTTAATCTAAGTGATAATTGAATGAAATAAGTTTGGGGGTGAGATATCAAAGGAAAGATTGAGTAAGTGCTTAGAAGAAAATATTGAGTGGGTGAAATAAGGAAGGATTGGTCATACTCTGATTACTCGTTTGTATCCATTAAATTCCTACCCTTTAACCCAACCTTACATTACAAGCTTTTAAAGACCTATCGACTTTTATTTTGTTTAATTGATAATTGCTATTAGTTGGATGGTGGGCAAAGCCGATGAATGATTAGAGTGAACGAAGTGTTCCCAAGTGAGCTATGAGTGTATTCATTTTCCGTAGCTATGTTAGTTGACCTAGCAATTAGAGGAAAATAAGAATGAACACACACACACACGAGAATTTCTAAGTAAGTGACTGTCAATGCGCTAGTATGAGTAATTCTTTTGCTAAGTGTTAATCTTGGTAGCTTTTAGTATGAATTGTTCAAGTTGAGACGAATTACCAAAAACTTTGATGAGGATTGCTTTACCATTATATTGTATTGTACTTAGCATATGGGATTAGATTATATATCTGTTGAGATTTTTGATTAGTTTTGTTCGCTTGAGGACAAGCTTTCATTCAAGTTTAGGGGTGTGATAAGTGTGTATTTTACACACTTTATTGTACTCTTTAATACTTGAATTGATTAGTTTTACTCAAGTATATGAAAGATTTTGATATATTTGGTGCACGTGTGTAGAAAAAATTGGAGAATTACAGGTGTCGGTGAAATCAAACCAGAAGAAAGGATGAAATTATTGTTTAGCAGAAGAGTAACCGATTGATCGGCACAATTTAACCGATCGATCGGCTGATGAAGAATTTAAAGAAGAAAAAAGAGTCTAGCAGAATAGTTGCTGATCGATCGGCAACCCTTAGCGATCGATCGGCTAAGCCATTACAAGATTATGGAGCAGAGGCATAGCCGATCGATTGGCCACATATCACCGATCGATCGGCTGAAGCAATATTTTATGCAAAGCAGAAGAGATAGCCGATCGATCGGCTACACATCAGGTGATCAATTGGCTATTTTAATTGTTTTAATCTCAACCGTTATACTATTTTAATTGTTTTAATCCCAAACGTTGAAATCAATCGGAGGCTGCAGATATATGAGAATTAGGTTAACTTAGGAGGGAGCATTCAGGCTAAGGGAGAAAGGCAGACCCGAGAGAGACGGAGACCAGAAGGAAGCGAGAGCAAGGAAGAAAAAAGATTTCAGATCGACAACCCTAGTTTTTCATTCTCTTCCTCTTCTAAACTATGAACATCTTTATTATTCTTATTGTTTCTCTTTATTTTAGTATGAACTAATTTTCTTTTCTAGGGCTACGATGTAGCCGGATAATGACTATTTAGTTTTTCCTTTAATTTAAGTTGTTAATTTTCTGTTTCGATATTGTGTCGAGTAAATTATCCTGATCTTAAAGCTTGCGATTGCCTGATCAACAATAGCATGTTCGTAGGATTGTTTTGAGACCGAGAGGTAATAAATAATCGTGCACTGAATAATTTACCATGAAAATGATATTAGACTAGAGATAGCTAATGCGTTTATGTGGTATTTTAATTTCTCATTCTTAATGTATTCAATTAATTCTCAGGATTAGAGACCAAGAAGTAATAATTTGTTAGTTGGATAAGTTTGTCATTACTCAAGAGAGATTGATAATACTTTTGTGAAATTGCCATCAACACATAGAAATAGAAAATTAAGAATTGGATTAGGAATATTAAATAAGATTAGTTCAGGTGAAATCAGAAACCTTAGAGCTTTCTCATTATATTCTCAAACTTATTTAATTTCTGTGATTTAATTAAATTATTTTGCTGTGTTTTATTAAATCCAAAATCATTAAAGTTCTGTATTCATTATAAATTGGAATTAATTTCGTTTGATAATTAGTGAAACTAGTCCTCATGGGATCGACTCATACTTACGAACTTTATTACTTTTGTGACATGTTCACTTACGTATGATTTTTCACAACAAAAGTCAATAACACCTGATAAGGTTGGGAATTGAAATGTTATCTATGTATTATTTGAACCTAAGTTTTTCTTGAAAAGCTGATTATGTAATCATTCTGTTTGTTTTTTTTTTTTGTTTTTTTTCACTCTTTGAAAAATGTATTTGCTAAATGAAACTTAATTTTTGTGTCAAGTACAAGGGTCGAGATGAGATGCATAACTTGTATGCTTGACATTTGTAAAAGATAATAGTCTTTTGTATCAACAGTCTTCATTAACAAAAATTAGGAGGTACTTTAGGTAAGAATACCACGTGAGTGAATTATTCTGGATAGTGTGAAGTATGTGGTATATGAATAGAAGTCGATTGATAAAGAACTCTAATGCAGCCCTGAACATCATCAGAGTCCTTGGGCATACATCGAAATCCATTCCTTAATTAGTGACAAAAAGAAGTTGCTAACTGTCTATAGAACTCAGGGGAACATTAAAGCATTTTGTTCTTTTCAAGTCTTTGAAGAGAAACTTCAAAGATATTATAGATTCTTAGAGTTTCAATTTGCTCTTGAAACATTTTCATATGATCCATTATCCAATTACATGTCTGCTATTTTAGTGGTACTGAAAGTTGTTTTATTTTTTTATTGAAGTATCTACTTAGTTTTCAAACTTTATAATATTGATAGATGTATGATGTACCGACAAAACATGTCCAGTTGAAAAATCTTGCATTTTGTTAAAAAATGCGACTTACTACTCTTATCATGAATTAGTATTCTGTTTTTCCTATTTTGATAGAAAATCATAAGTATTGAAAAGTTCACTCTTAATCAGTATTTTTTACTAGTTTAAAAAATTCTCGTCCGTTTAGATTTTCAACCCGATTTTCAATTTGTATCTTTCTTTTCTATGTTATAAGTATAATCATACAAATCCTCTAAAATTCCTAATCATACATTTCTATGGGTCTACCTATCTCTTCATTAATTTCAAAGACAAGAAATACATGTCTATTAATCAAGTGCTTTAATATTACAGTGTAACAATT
This sequence comes from Begonia masoniana, assembly GCA_022432975.1. NCBI lineage: Eukaryota > Viridiplantae > Streptophyta > Magnoliopsida > Cucurbitales > Begoniaceae > Begonia > Begonia masoniana. Next base: position 32,574,847 of record CM039510.1, read on the forward strand.
AATATACCTAAAGAATATAGATATTACAAACTAGATAAAATATTTTATAATCTACAAATTCTATATAAATCAGAATTTGAATGATATCTATTCTAATCAAGAGGAACTTGAATTTGGATAAGATTTCTTAGTTCTATGCATTCAAATTTATGATCATAGAGAGTCGATGATCTCCCTTGTTTTCTAAGAGATGGTTGTATCAAATAACAGTAATGGAGACCACAAAGGATTTCTTTGGAAAATTGGTCATGGGGATTTCGCCTTTGAGCTTGATGGTATGATCATAGCTAAATTATTAAGTTTCTTCCTGCTCTTAATGTCGGGTCCTATGTTATCCTTTCTGCTTGTGTTCATCACTAAACATGGAATTAGTCAAATCCATTGATACTAAGTTATGACATTTTTGTTTTGCTCGTTTGCTTGCCCCTGTAGATGACCATGACAGTGACTTTACCTGTCCGTTCATCTTCTTGATATTGCTTTTACTTTCTTTGATTTGAGCAAGTTTTTCAAGAAAGCGACTTTCGTTTGATTTTATTTGATTTGCGTAAGTTTCTCAGCTCGAGTTGCAGAATGTATTTGCAGTTGGCCATCACGGTCGTAAACAGATAGATAGATTGATCCATACGTTGCTGGTTGCAGACATGGAAAGCTATGTCGTTGGTTCGTTTTGGACACTTTCAATGTCATGAACAGCGACTAAATGTGAATACTTATAACCCGATTTCACTTATAACTAGTTCAACCCGATTTTCAACTTGTATCTTTCTTTTCTACGTTGTTGATGATTTAGATTTGCTGGGTCTTATAAGTTATAAGTGATTCGAAATCATCAAGACTCTTAATCTCATCTCATTTAGTATAATGCAATGACACGTGTAATATATTTAATATATATATATATATATATCTTTTATTTTGATAATTTATTTAATCATAAATTTTAACATATGCCCTTCCAAAAATCAATTGAATTTTTCAAATTTATTCAGATAATGATAATCTCACCGTTCACTCGTATTAATTGTCTACATTTTATTATATTCCAACAATAAATCTCATTGATCAGAAAAATAAAAATATTTTAATTTCTCGTATCTATCGTTTTGTAAAAGTGAGAATGAATTTAATTTCTTCGAATTTACTGTTTCAATTTAGAAAAGTATTGACAAGGGAAGTCACTCTACAATTTCCAAATGAAGACTTCATAGTTCAATGGCGCGTTGATGACAAAGAGAGGGTGGGCCTTCGCTTTACTATTCTTCGCGGCTCATAAGCAAACGTAAAAAGAGGGCAGAGCGTCTAGGTCTGATCTTCTCAAATTACTTTCCTTCCTCCAGACGAACTCAATGGCCGAAGGAGTCATCATCCCCGTTTTCGCAGACCTCCTTTCCAAATTGGGTTCTATTGCTTTACAAGAGATTGCACTGATCTATGGTGCAGAGGAGGAGCTTGCCAAGCTCAAGGACACTTTTTCTGCTATGCAGTCGGTGCTTCTTGACGCTGAGCAGAAGGGAGACCTGAGCCGTGCCGTCAAGGATTGGCTTGGGAAGCTCAAGGATGCCGCTTACGATGCCGATGACTTACTCGACGAATTGTCCTACGAAACTCTGAGGCGAGAAGTGATTGCGAGGGATAAAAATGCCAAAAAGGTACGCATTTTCTTCTCCAAACACAACCAACTTGCTTTTGATGCGAAAATGGTCCACAGGATTAAGAAACTTAGGCAGAGACTGGAGCTTATAGCAGCTAATAGAACCCAGTTCCACTTCTTAGAAACAATACATGATCAACCTAGGACAAAGGATAGAGAGTACACCCAATCTTTTGTTCGCGAAGAGGAGGTGATTGGGAGGGATGAAGAAAAAGAAGAAATTGTGAAGCGTCTGCTTGAAATCAATGAAAAACAGAACGTGTCAGTAGATGCAATAGTGGGTCTGGGAGGATTGGGAAAGACTATGCTTGCGCAGTCTGTATTCAACCATAAGAGAGTGGAAGATGCCTTTGATTTGAGACTCTGGGTGTGCATCTCTGAAACATTTGATCTGAAAATAATAGTGGAGAAAATAATAGAAGCAGCTACCAAACAAAGGCCATCTGGGCTTGAGATGGATTCATTGCAAAGTACACTTCGAAACCGAATTGATGGGAAGAAGTACCTTCTCGTGATGGATGATTTGTGGAACGAAGACGGTGAAAGATGGGCAGAGTTGAAAAGGTTTTTGATGGGCGGTGCAAAAGGAAGTAAGATTCTCATCACCACTCGCAGTAAACTAGTTGCTGAGGTTTCTGAAGCAACTTCCCCCTACATTTTAAATGGCTTGTCTGAAAGCAATTCGTGGATATTGTTCAAACAAATGGCTTTCAAAGAATGTGAAGAACCGGAGAGCCCAAGCATGATAGAAATTGGGAAAGAAATTGCAAAGAAATGTATGGGTGTCCCACTTGTTATAAGGATCATAGGACGATTATTATACTTTAAAATATCTGAAGTTGAATGGTTGTCTTTCAAGAATAGTGAGCTTTCAACAATCACACAACAAGAAAATGAGATAACTCAGGTGCTTAAACTCAGCTACAATCACCTTCCCTCTCATTTGAAGCCATGTTTTGCATATTGTTCGTTGTTCTCAAAGATCACGAGTTTGACAAGATGAATTGATTAAATTGTGGGTGGCCGAAGGATTTGTCCAATCACAAGGTGAGAATAAATGCTTAGAGGATGTTGGCAATGAGTATTTTATGGAGTTGACATGGAGGTCTATTTTCCAAGATGTACAAAGAAATGAATATGGTGATGTCATAGAATGCAAAATGCACGATCTCATGCACGATTTAGCACGATTAGTTGCAGGCACAGAGTGTTTTACTCTAGATTCAGATATTAAGAATGTCAATGAACGAACTCAACGAGTATTATATGATCGTAGTACTGGATTAAAGTGGTATGTACTTTCATCATCACAACTCAAACCATATAAATTGAGAACATTTTTATCGTCGTCGTCACGAGTATTGGCTTATAGCTTTAGTTGCGAGCTAAATGAATCTGGATTGGAAGCCTATATATCATCTCTTAAATCGCTACACGTATTGGATTTACAGCGGTTGCGTATGAGAAAAGTACCCTTTTCAATTGGTATGCTAAAGCATTTAAGATTTCTTAATCTTTCGGGCAATGGAAAGATAAAGTCACTCCCAAGTTCAATAACTAAACTGCACAATTTGCAAACACTAAATATCAGTTATTGTTCATCCCTGAAAGGACTACCGAGAGATATCAGAAGTCTTATCAACTTGAGGCATCTTGACATTTCCGGAAGTGCATTAGAACGGCTCCCCAGTTCAGTTACTAAATTGTATTTTTTGCAAACATTGCATCTTAACAATTGTTCACTTCTAAGAGAACTACCAGAAGATATCGGAAGTCTTGTCAACTTGAGTCATCTTGATCTTTCCAATAATCAGTCCATAGAAAGGCTCCCAGATTCCACGTCTAAATTACTGCATTTGCAAAAATTGATTCTCAACAACTGTAGAAGTCTAATAGAATTACCAGAAAATATAGGTAATATGGTGGACTTGAGGTTTCTTCATCTTTGCTATAACGAGCGTATAGAATTGCTTCCAAATTCAATTGCAAGTTGCAGAAACTGCAGTTATTAAATCTGAGAGGTTGTGAATCTCTAAGAGAATTGCCAACAGATGTTTCCAATCTAGTAAACCTAAGGCATCTGGATCTTGAGTATTGTGTTGGATTGAGAGGCATGCCACTTGGACTAAATAAGTTGACTGGTCTTCAGAAAATGAACTTATATGTAGTGGGTCCCTCGGTGTCTTCTGAAGATAATGGATTGTGGCAACTTAATACCCTTATCAACATAAAGGGCAAGCTGCATATACGAGGTTTGCATCACTTGAGGGAGGATTCGTCCCAAGCCAACACTGTAAACTTGAAAGATAATCATGGAGTTTGTGTTTTGACCTTAGAATGGAGGGAAATTGGCTGTCATCCTGATACCAATCCTAATGGTATGGATCGCGACTTTGTAGTTTTGGAAAAATTACATCCAAGCAAAAATATTAAAACATTGAGTATCGGTGGATATAGTGGAGTCAGATTATCAAATTGGGTATCTTCCTTATCAAATTTGACGGAAATCTTGATTGTGAATTGTAAAAGATTGCAGTATGTTCCACGACTTGATCGACTTCCAAATCTCCAAAAATTGTGGTTAAGAAACTTAAATCTCATAGAGTATATGGACAACAATGAGACAGTGGATGAATTTCATTCGAGTGTTTTCTTTCCATCCTTACAATCCCTCACTCTTTGGAACATGGATAAATTAAAGGGATGGTGGAAGTCAACGGAATTCGCTCCAAAAGATCCCGACCATAGCTTCCTTCTTCCATCATTTCATTGCCTCTCTCGTTTGTGCATAAGGGGTTGCCCTCAAATGTCTTGCATCCCATCCCCCAATTCGTCTTTAAAAACACTGTATCTTAGCTATTCCGGTGCTGAGTTGTTTAAAAGAGAACTAATTGCAAGTGCATCTCCAGAGGATGACCCACAACCGGAAGCGCTTGATGCCTGTGATGATTTACATTCGAAGGGAGTTCCAAAACTTGCTACCCTTCCAGAAGGATTTCAACACTTGGCCGCTCTGCATTCTCTTTCTATAATCGATTGTAATGATCTTGTTATTCTACCAGATTGGATTGGTAACCTTACTTCACTACAGAAACTGGAAATTATAGATTGTCCAAAACTAACTTTGCTTCCCGAGGGCATTCGCCAACTCTCATCTCTAACGAGTTTGACTATCAGTGGTTGTAGGAGACTGGAGAAAAGATGCACGCCACAAATTGGTGAGGATTGGTCGAAGATTGCTCACGTCAAAGATATTAAAATTGGATGGTAAATCAACTATCCGAAACCAATATTTCGTCTTTCAACGCGAGATGTAATAACAAGTACCTCTTTTGAAATTCTTCGTTAATGGATGTACTTGAAAGAAGATCTACTTTTTTTAAAATGATTTCATTTTATATTCATGAGCGTACACACGTGCTATGGGCATTCCTTGTTGTCGTGTCATGCAAGTTGTAATTTGATATATAGGTATATTGTCATAGAAGGCATGATGTGTAAAAAAAAATTATGTTATATTTCATAAATTGTTCAAAATATTTCATCTTATCTAATATTGCAAATGTGTTTGGAATTCTTACCTGGCTAAGAATTCTACTGTCAAGCATCCCTGCATGAGAATCTGAAAAACACTTTGGATCTGTTGATGGCAGATTTACTCAGTACATTTTTCAACATTTTAGAAATACAAAAGAAAGTTGCATGGCTTTGGAGCGTTGTCAGCCTCACCATTTTCTCAGAAGTATTATTAAAGCTCTCAGGAGTAGCGTTAGAAGTAGAAGTATGAGAGGTGGTTGTTGTTTGCGAGGTAATGAGTCAGGGTTTCTTAGCATCGGAAGGAGGTCGACGCAGAAGACCCGCCGGACCAAGAAGCACCGACCATCGCTGATTACCGCTCTCTACGGCGAGTAACTGGCACCCAAGTGCTTTTAATGAGTCGCACAATCGAACCACGACTTTTGCAGCAAGTTCTGCAACATCAATGGGTGCTCGCTTGATTTCCACAACGTTGGCCTTGGGCAAAAAAAAAAAAAAAAAAAAAAAAATAAAGAAGATGGTACTTCCCTTTCTTCTGTTTTCTTTTTTATTGAAGTGTGGTATTTGTAAAAGGGAAATCTTTGTATGGCTATATTTTGGATAAGTCAATTTAGATCTTGAACTTAACTTTGACTTACAACCATTTAAATGCGCGAGTATAGCTTTGGCTCATAATTTGATTAAGACTATTAACAAGTAAACGGACCGATGACCAAGTATTTGCTTATGAAAGAGCCACATATAATTGTCCAGAATAGAAAACTGGTTCTGGTAGGGTAAACCCACTAACCAACATATTGTTTGAGCTTGTGACTTGTAATTGTGATTTGTGTGGGCAAAAAGAAAGAAGATAGAAACTACAAGCTCTTAGAAGGGTAAATAATTGTTTTCGTTTCAAGTGGAAGAAACAAAAATATATTTAGATAAGAAAACGGTTTCACTATTGGAATTAGGGGCAAGACAACTGTGCTATCGCAATTTTTTATTTTTATTTTTTTATTTTTTGTGAGAATTGCATATTGACTTGTAGGCCAGATACTTTTTATTTTGTGGCATTTTTTTAAATTGGAATTTTGTAAACAGGGGAATATTCTACTTTTTTTTTATATTATTTGCATGTTCTTCAAATTGGAATTTGGTAGTAATAGGCGGAAAATATTCTTCATATGAGATACTCTTTTAAAATATCTTACCTATCTTTCAGATTACTAAAAGGTGACCATTGGGAGCGGAATTCTCAATTTTAGGATTCATTATTGCTCTCAAAACAAACTTGGACGTTCATTTGCATATTCGAAACTCGTAAAACTATGATA
>CM039510.1:32581453-32603953 GCA_022432975.1 Begonia masoniana
CAAATAATGTAACGAGAGAGAGAGAGAAATTCGGACACCAGTAATTTTTCGTGGTTCGGCCAATGCCTACGTAAAGTGCAAGGCCTCACCCTTGATAGATCCGTACCCTTCTCCTCACGAGAATAACTAGATCGGGATTCCGGGCCCGATCAACTGCCTTTACAATTCTGGATTGAACTTGCGGCGTTCAATCCTGCCTGTACAATGATTTGTATTTGTGAAAATAGATCACAGACTACACTCTCACAGCAGAAGTCTCAAGTAGAGTTTTGAGAGATGTACAGTGATTACAGAGTATGAAAACTTTTGCAGCGTAGGGTTCAATTGAAAATTCGCAAAAGTTCTTCCTTCGTGTTTTGAGCTTGACTTATATACTCTGTATATTCTTTTCTCCGAATTGAATGCATCTATCTCAAATTTTTTTTTTTTTTTTTTTAATTTAAGCTCCTCGTCGCTGTCGAGGAAGGCAGTTTTGTGGTAAGTGAAACCAGTGTTTTAGTTCCTTTCTGTTAAGAAGAAAAAAAAAAACAATTCTTTGTTGAAATTATTGAGTTTCTGATTCAGTGCAGAAAGGAAGTTATGGATTGGATCGAGCTGTAAGTGAAAGATGCAGCAAATTAATTATCGAATTGTTGGCGGTGAACGGTGAAGTCCGAAATAGGATTAGGTAAGAGGAGTAAGTAGTGTATAGTTGTTATCTTCGGTAATGTACAATTACCATTTAAAATAGATTGTGAACTGTAGAACCAGTTCATGTAGTGTGAATATTAGGTTATTGTAACGTAAAAATGAAGCAAAATCAGTCAAATTTAGCAATATTCTGATGGTTGAAATTGTGGGTTCCCTCGTTATGATGAGGGACCCAGCTTAAATGCTGAAGAGAAGAAAATTTCTTCTCTTCAGCGGCGCCTACATTCGGTGCCCATCTTCCTTTAAGGAAGGTGTCTTGCAGGGGCCCACCTTTTAAGGAAGGTGTCGCTTGAAGCTTCTATAAATAGAGGCTTCAAGCAAACCTAAGAGTATCATCCAAAGCAACTTCTTCTGCAAGAGAAAAGTAGAGAAGAGAGAAAATAAGAGAGTATTATTTTTGTTGGGAGAGAAAAAAAAAAGGTGTGAGAGAAAAATAGGTGTTGTGCTTTTGTGCACATTGAGAGATCTAAGAGTGGTTATTTCTCTTAGTGAATATTTTCTAGGATATTCGATATCTAGAAAAATATTGTAAATCCTATTTTTCATAGTGAGATCTTTCTGGACTCGGTCCCGGTGGTTTTTTCCCGATTTGGGTTTCCACGTAAAATTCTTGGTGTTCATTTAGCCCTTATTTCTCTTACTTCTTGGCCGTTGTAATGTTACGGCATGGGAAAATATTCCTGGTATTTTTCGGATCTCTTCCGCTATCATTTCTCATTTCGACAAATTTTCGTTATTTTCTCAACATAGTGGTATCAAAGCAAGGTTGACTTCTTTAAATCTAGTATGCTCTGTGATTGCGATTTTTAAACTGATCTTCCACATCAGAAAATTTTTTAGAGGTTGTAGTCCTTGTGCCATATTTGAATTATGGAGAGTAACCCGAGTCGGATGGTCACGTTGAACGGTTCAAACTATCAAGTGTGGAAAGGCAAGATGGAGGATCTTCTTTATGTTAAAGACTACTATTTACCCGTGTTTGCTGGTGCGAAGCCGGCAGATAAATCTGACGCCGAATGAGAATTATGTCATCGTCAAGTGTGACAGTTACATTCGACAATGGGTAAATGATAACGTCCTCAACCATGTTAGTGAGGAAAAGAACGCTCAGAGCTTGTGGAAAAAGCTTGAGGAGTTGTACGCTCGGAAGACTGGTAACAACAAGCTGTTTTTGATCAAGCAGCTTCTGGGGTTAAAGTACCAGAACGGAAAAGCTATGACTGATCACTTGAATACATTTCAAGGAATTATCAATCATTTGGCTGGAATGAAAATCAAGTTTGATGAAGAAGTTCAAGGGTTGATGCTTCTTGGGACTTTGCCGGACTCGTGGGAGACATTCTGATGTGATCCAAGCAGCGACAAAACCCAAGCCCAAGAGCAACGATCCAATTGATGACATTGGCGGCCCAATGACACGGTCCAAAGCTAAGAAGATGCGTGAGGCCTTGCAAGGATTAATTTTAGAGATCCAAGGGAGAGAGGAGCCGCGACAACTTGATCTAAAACTATTGAATGTGTCGAGGATTGAAGATATTCAAAATCAAGTTGAAGCAAGGGAGGCCAAAGATGCATGAAGATTTACATGTGCCATGCACATGCACGTGCAAGAATTAAAAAGTCACATGAGAAGCACATGCAAATCCAAACAAATCACGTATAAGAGATTTTATCCGACAGAATCTACTCAAATCAATTCAAATCATATTCAAACGTGAGATGATATCTTATCATGCAAAGGATCATTATCTCACGATTTTATTAGTTATTTTATTTTTATTTTCGTTTTTTTTAATTATTTAATTTAATTTTCATGTGTAGCCTATTTAATGGCAAAACACTTTTGATTTAGGAGAACAAGTTTGAATTAAAAATTGAGTGTTTTTTTTAGAGAGGATTTCTCTTTAGTTCTTTGCGAAGAACAACGATCTTCTTCAAGTCACGCTTGAAGAATCTCGCTTGATAGCTTTGGTTCTTACCAACGAGTTTGGTCTGGGTCAAGCTCCTGTTTTGATAGCTTTGGTTCAGCCAACAGGTGTGGCTCGGGTCAAGCTCCTGTTTTGATAACTAGGGTTCCATCGAATTCTTCGATTGGGGTCTTAGTTCCTTACTTTGTTCTTGAATCAAAAGGCGTTCCTTTCAATTATTCCGCGTTGTTGTCGGGTCCCGGGTCCTTTCGATCCGAGGTTCGCATCACATTCAGAATGTCGTTGTCTAACTCGGCCCCAGATGGTGTTTTGGCTATGGATGTAGTCAAAAGTAGCGTTCTGAACGAAGAAATGAGAAGAAAGCCAACGGGTTCTTCCTCACAGTCAGACGTCCTAGTCACCAAAAACAGGGGGAGAAGTCAAAGCAAAGGTCCGGCCAACAGAAACCGGAGTCAAAGCAAGTCTAGAAAATATGCTAACGTTGAGTGTCATTATTGTGGTTAGAAGGGTCACATCAAGAGATTTTGTCGAAAGTTTCTTCGAGAAAATTCGAATGCCAATGGAAACGAAATGAAGGCCAAAGAGGGTGACACAAGCGAGAAGGTAGCCACAACCACCAAAGAATTCTTTATTGTGTACGACGGAGACGTCGTCAATCTCACCTGCCAAGACACGAGTTGGGTGATCAATAGTGGCGCTTTGATACACGCCACTTCGCGGAGGGATTTCTTCTCGTCCTATACTTCTGGTGACTTTGGAAGTGTAAGGATGGGAAATGATGGCGTTGCTAAAGCCATTGGCATGGGAGACGTCTGTTTAGAAACCGGCAATGACAACACCTTGTTTTTGAGAGGTGTGAAGCACATTCCTGACATCCACATGAATTTAATCTCGACCGGAAAGCTTGATGACAAATGGTTTTGCAATACATTTCGTGATGGAAAATGGAAGCTCGCCAAAGGCTCTTTAATTGTGGCGAGAGGAGAAAAATGCTCCTCTTTGTATGTTATGCATGCAAAGATCACAGATTCTACAGTGCATACGGTGGACCATGACGACGTGGTAGATCTTTGGCACAACCGGCTTAGCCATATGAGTGAGAAGGGCTTAATGATTCTAGCCAAGAAGAACCTGTTATCAGGTATAAAAGGAGGCTCTCTAAAACAGTGTGTTCACTGCTTGGCTGGTAAGCAGACTCGAGTAGCCTTTAAAAGTGTTCCTCACTCGCGGAAACCGGATATACTCAACATGGTGTACTCCGATGTGTGCGGCCCGATGAAGACAAGAATACTTGGAGGTGCGTTGTACTTTGTGAATTTTATCGACGATCATTCAAGGAAGATTTGGGTGTATACGTTGAAGACAAAAGATCAAGTGATAGACGTCTTCAAACAGTTTCATGCTCGTGTGGAAAGAGAAACAGGTGTGAAGCTAAAATGCATCCGAACAGATAATGGAGGTGAGTATTGCGGTCCTTTTGATGAGTACTGCCGAGAGCAGGGTATTCGGCATCAAAAGACACCTCCGAAGACTCCTCAGTTGAACGGTTTAGCAGAGAGAATGAACAGGACACTTGTTGAGAGAGTGAGATGTTTGCTCTCGCAGTCACAGTTACCGAGATCCTTTTGGGGTGAAGCCTTGAGTACAGTGGTTCACGTTTTGAATCTCATGCCGAGTGTTCCTCTAAACTTTGAAGTTCCAGACAAGATGTGGTCAAGAAAAGAAGTTTCTTACAATCATCTGCGTATTTTTGGGTGCAAGGCCTTTGTTCATATTCCGAAAGACAAGCGGTCGAAGCTAGATATGAAGACGAGGCCATGTGTATTTATCGGTTATGGTTTGATGAGTTTGGCTACAGGTTCTACGATCCGGTGCATAAAAAGCTAATCAGAAGCAGAGATGCGATGTTCGTAGAAGACCAAGGCATCAAAGACATCAATAAGGCGGAAGAGGCAGATAGGTGCAATGATGATTTGATCGATTTGGATCAAATTTCTACACCTACAGTACATTCCGATCAAGGGGGAGCAGAACCAGAACATGATACCGATCCTGTCAATGGCGAAGTCCCCACTGCTGATAATGTTGAACCAACTGAGCAAGTCGAAGAAGAGGTTCAAGAGTTGCCAGAAGAACCTCCGTTGAGAAGATCCACTAGAGAGCGACGTCCTTCGACGAGATACCCTTCAGATGAATATGTGATGCTCATAGATAGTGGAGAGCCAGAAACTTATCAAGAGGCCACTGTTAATGAGAAGAAATTGTGGTTGAAAGCCATGGAAGAGGAGATGCAGTCTCTTCATGAGAACAACACTTATGACTTGGTAAAGTTACCCCAAGGAAAGAAAGCTCTCAAGAACAGATGGCTCTACAAGTTGAAAACCGAAAGTGCAAGCTCACAGCCAAGGTACAAGGCTCGGTTAGTTGTGAAGGGGTATGGTTAGAAGAAAGGAATCGAATTTGAAGAAATATTCTCACCGGTGGTGAAGATGTCCTCGATCCGAGTTGCTCTTGGTTTAGCGGCACGCTTGAACTTGGAGATCAAGCAACTTGATGTGAAAACTGCATTTCTTCATGGTGACTTGGAAGAAGAAATTTGCATGGAGTAGCCCGAGGGATTCAAAGTCAGAGGGAAAGAACAACTTGTGTGCAAGTTGAAGAAGAGCTTGTATGGCCTCAAACAAGCTCCACGCCAGTGGTACAAGAAGTTTGACTCTTTCATGGTAAGTCAAGGGTACAGCCGGACATCGTCAGACCATAGTGTGTTCATCAATAGGTATTCCGATAATGATTTCGTCATTCTCCTCTTGTATGTTGATGATATGTTGATCATAGGCCGTGACACTAGCAAGATTGCTAAGTTGAAAGGAGAATTGAGCAAGTCTTTTGCTATGAAAGACTTGGGTGCGGCAAAGAAGATACTCAGTATGAAGATCTCTCGAGATAGGAAGAATGGGAAACTGTGGTTGTCTCAGGAAGACTACATAGAGAACGTATTGGAAAAGTTCAACATGAGCAAGGCCAAAGCTGTGTGTTCTCCACTTGCATGTCACTTCAAGCTCAATTCAGAGCAATATCCTACAAGTGAGAAGGACAAGGCCGATATGAGTCGAGTTCCTTATGCGTCTGCAGTTGGCAGTTTGATGTATGCCACGGTTTGCACTCGACCCGATATTGCTCATTCAGTTGGAGTAGTCAGCCGATTCATCTTCAATCCTGGCAAAGAACACTGGGAAGCAGTGAAGTGGATATTCAGATATCTCAGAGGCACTTCCAGGTTGTGTTTGTGTTTCGGTGGCAGTGATCCTATGCTAGTTGGGTACACCGATTCAGATATGGCCGGTAATATTGATTCCAGGAGATCCATTTCAGGATTCTTGATGATTTTTGCTGGAGGAGCCGTCTCTTGGCAATCCAAGCTGCAAGATTGTGTTGCACTATCCACCACAAAAGCTGAATACATTGCGATCACTGAGGGTTGCAAGGAAGCTTTATGGATGAAGAGATTTCTTGAGGAATTGGGTCTGCGCCAAGAGAAGTATATTATGTTCAGTGATAGTCAGAGTGCTATCCATCGCTCCAAGAATTCATCATTTCATTCAAGAATTTATTAATATATTTTTTACTGATCTCATCCCACTTCATTATATGTTAAAAATACTATAGGATCTGGTTTATTTTGAATTTAAGTAGTTAAATTTGGGTGTAACTTTAATAACAAAATGATTATAATGCTATGGATGTTTGAATTGAAGGTGGAAAAAATTATATTTTATAAATTTATTTTTGTATATATTTTAAGGTAAAATTCAATAAAATCCTAAAATCATGCGGAACAAACTGATTGTTAAATAAAATTTTGTTAACAAACTAACCATTGAACCCTTCTCGTTAAGAAATTTGTTTTTCTCATTTAATTTTTTGTTAAAATAAAAATATTTTGTCAACTAAACGTCTGCTAGGTTCTTTGACTGATTGCAAAAGCTTTATTTTGAATTGTTATCTCTATGACCGGAGGTTCACTAGGGGCTCTGATTACCCTAGTGATCGTTGAACTCTAAGATAACTCGTGACCCTCTGAAGCTCTCTTTGAAGAAGACATGCGACAAACAGCGACAAAATAGAAGACCTCTTTGTACGAAGGCGAAGGTAGCGAACGAAAAATTGTGATTCATAACATCAAACTATTTGATTGTAGAAGTGCAGACACCAATTCTGAAACAATTTTTTCCGTTTGCATAAACCCCCCAAAGACAAGTGCAAACATCTAGAACAATTGGTTGAAGAGCCTAGCAAACGTCCAATTGATGAAAACGAATTATTTTAAAGAACAATTATACAAGGAAAGCGAATTTTCTGATGAATAATAGTTTTAACGATTAGTTTTATTAACGAAATTGATTTAATAGTTAGCTTTTCATTACCTCATAATCTAAGAATATTTCTAAACTTTACCTTACATTTTATTTCAATATTCATATTGATAGTAGTGGTTTTGTTTGATTAATAAAATTAAAAAAAACCAAATTCTGAATGAAAACAACTTGTTTGATTTTATTTTTTATTTTTCCTTCAACAAAATATTTCCCCACTTTCTCCCATTACAATAATTAAAAAAAAAAAAAAAACACCCAACAAAAAAGACATCTTCAACTCAATAATACTGACAAAAAAAGAACAAAATTTAAGAACACAGATTTGATAAAGAACAGTATTGGCAAAGTTAATGAACATTATATAGTCTCATTTTTGTAACAAGGAGGAATCTCAAAGTTGAGTGCTGCAATTCAAATTACCTTTTTGATTCTTCTTCTTGCGAAACACATAGATAGTTCGATCATGCTCGAAACCTAAGAGGGCGAGACCGGATCACTTGGTACTTTTTCTAACGATATTTCTTTCATATTCGCTAGAAATAATCGATTTTGAATGTGTCATTTGAGTCTCACTTGTAGAAAATGATATGTCATTCCCTTTTGAAAATGGATCTTACCTTTTTATAAGCTTCCATTCTTATTCTCCTACATTCCAAATAAACAGTTTCCATCATCAATTCACTATTTACCATCCACCAATCAGCTGATTTTAGGTTTCGATTCAGGTCTATCAGAAACTTGGGTAGTTGAAAAATTCTACAAGTTATAGTAAGAATTGATGATAAGAGACGCAAAGATGAAATGACAAAAATTTAAAAAATAAAAAAGGAATAGTGGCCATAGGAGATTACCCTATTTTGGACCCATTCTTCCCTACAAGAAACTTGCGTTGACTTAGTTTGTCTGTGATTAGGTGTTGTTCAATCCTAAGAGAACCATTTCGCAATTCTTTTCAATCTTCCAAACGATATTCGATAGTACATGAGATTTTCTAAAACGAGAAAAATTCAAAGTCGTTAGCTCCAATAAGTAGGTCGATGTTATAACAAATACAAAATCACAAATTGAAAAGACTCCATGAAATTGATAGTAGTTCAAAGTCTTTTCTAAAGCTACTCAAGCATTAATTCATTGACTGGTAGAATGTAGAGTACTGAAGTCTGGAAAAGGGTGGAAAATTTTTCAAACAATGATCGCCCCTGAACCTAATTGTTACCTTGAATAAGGCATATAAAATGTAAAACGCGAGGTACATTAGATAACATCGAGATGAGGGTTAGATTGATTTTAGGTTCAAAACTTGTCCAAGGAATCTTGGGATTTTTTAATCTCCTTTGTGGTACCAAGGAAGTTTCTCAAATTTGCCAAAGCAATCTACAAGTTTTAACTTAGCCCCATCAATCCAAAAAAAATGAAAAAAAATAAAAAATCTTTCTCAGACTATTAGATCCTAATCCATTAACCAAGCTTTCAAACAACTTTCTCGTCTGTTGGTCTTTAAATTAGCATCATAGGCAACTCCCAGAAAACATCTCTTCATAAGTTCTTCGCCTGAAAAGCAACCAGATTAAATATTGTGTTAAAACATGGGATGATAAATAATTATTTAGCTAAAAGAAGATAAGGTTATCAGAAACTTTCTTTTAAAATTAAATACAAAAAAAAAAAATTCTAATACCCAAACTTCTGCCAAATGAACAAAGGGACATAATTCTGTATGCATGGGTGAATTTTTTTTTTTTCAAAATAATCCATGAGAAAACATGGATGTTTATAAAGAGAATATTTATTGAATGCAGAGAAGAGATTGTGAAAACACGTTACAAACGAAAACAAAGGGGTTATTTCCTAAAAAAGGCATATTCATACTACTAAGGTGCCGTGTAAAACAAATAAATAACCAATCATGATCTCGAAAGAAAGATAATTTACCTGATAAGACGTTTATGGACATCAAAAATAACTATCAACACATCATAAAGTTCAACAAATCTCCAAGAACTTTTCACACGAAAAACTTTATGAGGAAATTTAATGGAAGTCCAAGAGTGTTGAAGAAACACTTAAAATGCATTTAAAATGTTAATTTTATTCTCTCTATATAATATTATATACTCCTGTCGATGAGATTTTATACCTGGCAATCAATAACAGCTAGTTTGGTAATTTAGCAGTGATTGCTAAAACTAATTATTATGTTGGTAAATAAGAAATTTATTATCAAGACTATTTAACCACCCGATAGGGCAGGTACCCAAATTCCTATTTATGTAATACATCATTGCAATTACAAAATTAATCAATATATTACAACCTTTCCAATGTCTAGAGGCGATGGAGAAATGTGAAATACAGAAGGCTTAATACATCCATGAAAATATAAAATGTCAGATAAAGCTACCTACAATTTGGGTGTTTCCTTTCGTCCTTACTCTTAAGACTTCATGAGTTGTGGCATTTGTTTTCCGTGATACAGCTGCAACCTTTGTCCTAACTAACACATAATTTTATAATCATTTCAAATCGTTGGCAATGGCTAATCCAGCAGGTAATCGAACTCTGATAATTTTCAATTCGAACAAATTAGTCTCATGAAACTTTATTCACCATATTAGTTTCTCATTTTCAAATCACAAAGTCTGGCCTAGAAGATCATTTTTCTCTATTTTACAAATTCGTATAAAGTTGAAAAATTGTACCCCTCAGTACAACAATATTAAACTTAATAGTTTTACAACAATAAACAGGCACCGCACAACTGCAACAATGCTCAAGAATGAGAGCACAAATGAGTATGCTAGTCATAAAAGTGATTAAAAAGAAAAGAACGTGACGATGAGGATCACAATAATTACCCATAAGTATGAACAAATGGCAGGAATAAGGAAACAAACCATTTAATTAGTCAATGATAACTTTCCAGCATAAGGAACATTGATTGTGCCAGCAGACAAAGACATCTAGTCCTCCTCCTTCACCCACTTATCATCATTCTTTTCCTCTTCAGCGTCAGGCGTCGCCAATGCTGCCTCCTTCATAGCTTTGGCAAGTACTCACCGCGTCCTCTCCTTTTCTTGTTCCTTATCAACCAAATTTCCTTTCTGGATTTTCTTCCCAAAGATTAGCTTATCAGCCTTTTCCCTGTATTAGCCCATGTGGGTTCAACTGGGGATGGAGTTTCAGCAGCTGAATCTGTATTATGTAGAGGGAAATCCGCGCTGTCGAAGACCGAGTCTCAAGCATTTAAAGTGTCGAGAGAATCGGAGTTGTCTTCTTGATGTAGGACTGAGTAAAATTTGCGCAAAACAGTGTGATTGGAAGGACGAGCTCGACAATGTCGCGAAGAGATAGTAGTGATGGTTCTGAGAGATCTCAAAGCTTTCATCCGAGCTTGTATGGACGAGCATGACAACACGCGGGGGAAGGAGAGATGGTCAGGGACTGGGAGTACGGTTTTGCGGGGTTTTAAGTTGGCGCTCGAATATCATTGCAAGTCTTCCGTTTATGATGGAGATTTAATGTTTTTAATAATAAAAAATTAAAAACAAAAGACTTAAATTTTACATGATAAATTCTAAATATAATGATAATTTGTTTATGAATAATTTTACGTTTACTCTCTTAAAAACACTCGTGTCAAACAATGATTGATGTAATTGACGGGTAATTAATGTAATAAAATATCTATTAATTACATTAATTGCACCAATTATTGTGTAAAATTACTCTTCATTTATAATTGGAATAATGTTACATTTAACTTTTATTTTTACCTTCTAATTCTTACCTCTTACCGTAATTTTTATTTTTGTATTCTAGTTTTACTTTCTAATTTTTATCTTTTAACGTGACAATTATTGATTGATACAATTAGTATAATTTATTACAAATAATTAAATATAAGTAATTAGTTATACCAATAAATGATTGTCCCGTTACGAATTAAGAATTAGAAAGTAAAATAGAGGGTAAAATATAACTTTACTCTTATTGACATTCAATTTAAATAGCTATAAAAGAAGTTTTAAGGTGATAAATAAAAAATGCACCAGTTACTTCATTCAATTCACTATTATCACCAAAATCTTACATTCTTTTGTAACTCTTATTGAGGTGGATATTTTTGTATGTTTGTGTCGTTGTTGGCTATTGGCCATCGACTGCTCGAGTGAGGAGTTGGATCTCTGGATCACCATCACGCTTACTTCCTGGCTCATGAGACATTGTTGGTCCTCAGATCACTGTATTTCTTTTAGGTGTGTCAGAGTGATCCTTGTGCGACACTTCCTTTTCACTGAGATATTTTCTATGAAAAATTGTGAAGGTATTTTGATTGTATAGACACCTATATATATGACAGGTTTTGCGAATACCTCACAGAGGGCTTGCGAAGCTGGGTTTTAAATAAAAGAAAGAAAACATGTTTTCAATTGTTCTTTTAACCGGAATGCATTATATATAACTTTCTTGCTGAGTTAGTCACTCACTTCAAAGACAAAAAAAAAAATTCAGGTAAGGAGAAGACTGGCTAGAACTTGACACAGTGGAGTATAGGAGGAGGACTTCGTTGTTTTCTTTTCTTTCTATTTCTATTAGTGTTTTATGTGGTAAGACTTTAGTTGTAAACCTTATTTAGATATGGATATGTAATCTAACTTCTAGATTGAGCTTACTTATTTTCATACACGGTTGGATATTGATTAAGTTATAATGTTATTATGTTATCTGCTTGGGATTATCTATCTTGTGGGCTTGGTTTGTTTAAAACTCTTCTGCTGCCAATTTGTTACCTTGAGCTGAGTGATCAGGCTTCCTTTTTGGAGATCGGGTCGCCTGACTCGGTGTTTCTTCCTCGACCCCTCCTCGGGTCGTGACAAGGTGCACATAAATGTCCCATTGGACAAACTGCCAAGCTATCAAACTGCCAATATTGGGATGACCATATTGATGTTGGGCAGTTGGTGTTGTTATTCAATTTTTGACTCAAACTGTTTCCAAGAAAACTCAAATCAATATGGTCAGGTCATTCCAAGTAGTTGAAACTCATCCTATAAGAGAAACTTGAAACTAATTCAAAGAAAACTTTCCAAACCAATGGTCAGATCCTAAAAATCTATCAAGGAGGATTACATCTCTTTGTGAGAGCTAAGATAAGCAAGTAAAGCAGGGAGTAGTCAAGATGAAGACTTAAACACAAGAGCTATTAAGGGTAGCCTGTGTTTAGCTTTTGCATTTTTAGTTCCATTCATAGTTTAGATTAGTGTCAGTAGTAATTTTAGTTGTTCGTTTTGTGAGGAAATTACTTCAAACAGAAGTAGTGGGCAGTGCCACAACATACAAGAGTACTTTAAATTCGCAGCTACATCACAACAAGGGATGCGTGTCACTATTAAACTTGGAGCCCAAAAATTAGTAGCCCAAGCCCACGTCCACATGCACATTACCTTAGTATTTCATCACGATATGCCGACTCATCGATCAATAACTTGTCCCCAATTTTCTTTTTTGTTTTTTTTTTTTTTTTTGTTTTTTTTTTTTTTTGTTTTTTTTTTTTTTTGTTTTTTTTTTTTTGTTTTTTTTTTTTTGTTTTTTTTTTTTTTTTTTTTTTTTTGTTTTTTTTTTTTTGTTTTTTTTTTTTTGTTTTTTTTTTTTTTTTTGTTTTTTTTTTTTTTTTGTTTTTTTTTTTTTTTGTTTTTTTTTTTTTTTTTGTTTTTTTTTTTTTTGTTTTTTTTTTTTTTTGTTTTTTTTTTTTTGTTTTTTTTTTTTTGTTTTTTTTTTTTTTTGTTTTTTTTTTTTTTGTTTTTTTTTTTTTTGTTTTTTTTTTTTTGTTTTTTTTTTTTTTTTTGTTTTTTTTTTTTTGTTTTTTTTTTTTTTTTGTTTTTTTTTTTTTTGTTTTTTTTTTTTTTTTTTGTTTTTTTTTTTTTTTGTTTTTTTTTTTTTGTTTTTTTTTTTTTTGTTTTTTTTTTTTTGTTTTTTTTTTTTTTTGTTTTTTTTTTTTTTTTTTGTTTTTTTTTTTTTTTTTTTTTTTTTTGTTTTTTTTTTTTTGTTTTTTTTTTTTTTTTTTTTGTTTTTTTTTTTTTTTTTTTTGTTTTTTTTTTTTTTTTTGTTTTTTTTTTTTTGTTTTTTTTTTTTTGTTTTTTTTTTTTTTTGTTTTTTTTTTTTTGTTTTTTTTTTTTTGTTTTTTTTTTTTTTGTTTTTTTTTTTTTGTTTTTTTTTTTTTTGTTTTTTTTTTTTTTTTGTTTTTTTTTTTTTTTTTTTTGTTTTTTTTTTTTTTTGTTTTTTTTTTTTTTGTTTTTTTTTTTTTGTTTTTTTTTTTTTTTGTTTTTTTTTTTTTTGTTTTTTTTTTTTTTTGTTTTTTTTTTTTTTTGTTTTTTTTTTTTTTTGTTTTTTTTTTTTTTTTTTTTTTGTTTTTTTTTTTTTGTTTTTTTTTTTTTTTTTTTTTTGTTTTTTTTTTTTTTTTTTTTTTTTTGTTTTTTTTTTTTTTTGTTTTTTTTTTTTTTGTTTTTTTTTTTTTTTGTTTTTTTTTTTTTTGTTTTTTTTTTTTTTTTTTTTTTTTTTGTTTTTTTTTTTTTGTTTTTTTTTTTTTTGTTTTTTTTTTTTTTTGTTTTTTTTTTTTTTTTTGTTTTTTTTTTTTTGTTTTTTTTTTTTTTTGTTTTTTTTTTTTTGTTTTTTTTTTTTTGTTTTTTTTTTTTTTTGTTTTTTTTTTTTTGTTTTTTTTTTTTTTGTTTTTTTTTTTTTTTTGTTTTTTTTTTTTTGTTTTTTTTTTTTTTGTTTTTTTTTTTTTTTGTTTTTTTTTTTTTTTTTTGTTTTTTTTTTTTTGTTTTTTTTTTTTTTGTTTTTTTTTTTTTTGTTTTTTTTTTTTTTTGTTTTTTTTTTTTTGTTTTTTTTTTTTTTTTGTTTTTTTTTTTTTTTTGTTTTTTTTTTTTTTGTTTTTTTTTTTTTGTTTTTTTTTTTTTTTTTTTTGTTTTTTTTTTTTTTTTGTTTTTTTTTTTTTTTTTTTGTTTTTTTTTTTTTTTGTTTTTTTTTTTTTTTTTTGTTTTTTTTTTTTTTTTGTTTTTTTTTTTTTTTTTTTTTGTTTTTTTTTTTTTTGTTTTTTTTTTTTTTGTTTTTTTTTTTTTTTTGTTTTTTTTTTTTTTTTTTTTTGTTTTTTTTTTTTTTTGTTTTTTTTTTTTTTTTTGTTTTTTTTTTTTTGTTTTTTTTTTTTTGTTTTTTTTTTTTTTTTTTTTTTTTTTTTTTTTTTTTTTTTTTTTTTTTTTTTTTTTTTTTTTTTTTTTTTTTTTTTTTTTTTTTTTTTTTTTTTTTTTTTTTTTTTTTTTTTTTTTTTTTTTTTTTTTTTTTTTTTTTTTTTTTTTTTTTTTTTTTTTTTTTTTTTTTTTTTTTTTTTTTTTTTTTTTTTTTTTTTTTTTTTTTTTTTTTTTTTTTTTTTTTTTTTTTTTTTTTTTTTTTTTTTTTTTTTTTTTTTTTTTTTTTTTTTTTTTTTTTTTTTTTTTTTTTTTTTTTTTTTTTTTTTTTTTTTTTTTTTTTTTTTTTTTTTTTTTTTTTTTTTTTTTTTTTTTTTTTTTTTTTTTTTTTTTTTTTTTTTTTTTTTTTTTTTTTTTTTTTTTTTTTTTTTTTTTTTTTTTTTTTTTTTTTTTTTTTTTTTTTTTTTTTTTTTTTTTTTTTTTTTTTTTTTTTTTTTTTTTTTTTTTTTTTTTTTTTTTTTTTTTTTTTTTTTTTTTTTTTTTTTTTTTTTTTTTTTTTTTTTTTTTTTTTTTTTTTTTTTTTTTTTTTTTTTTTTTTTTTTTTTTTTTTTTTTTTTTTTTTTTTTTTTTTTTTTTTTTTTTTTTTTTTTTTTTTTTTTTTTTTTTTTTTTTTTTTTTTTTTTTTTTTTTTTTTTTTTTTTTTTTTTTTTTTTTTTTTTTTTTTTTTTTTTTTTTTTTTTTTTTTTTTTTTTTTTTTTTTTTTTTTTTTTTTTTTTTTTTTTTTTTTTTTTTTTTTTTTTTTTTTTTTTTTTTTTTTTTTTTTTTTTTTTTTTTTTTTTTTTTTTTTTTTTTTTTTTTTAAATCTTCTCCCATACATATTATGAGAATAAATAAAAGCATTTAATATTGTAGATCGACAGATTATTGTGTCATATATTTTAAGGTTTCAAGTTAAATAATTGATATTTCTATAGCATTGCTAAAATTGTCTTTCAATCTTTGTTCACATGGAATTAACATCAAATTTGTTACCTTGTACTATTTTAATTATTAGTTGATATTTTTTTTTAGTTTTCATCAATCATCACTCATAAAATATTTAGGTACTCCTTATGTAGAGATTTTTGGTGGTTTTATAAAAAACTTGAATAAATGTTGAAAATTGTAACACCCGGCATTTTTGCCACGTAAATATTCTTGGAATTATTCAATGGGATTAATGAGAATATTTATACAATGTATGTTTTTACTAAATTGCCAAAGATTTTCAATTTAATATGTATAATGCATAAAACCTAATTGTGAAAACTAAATAGCAATTAGTTAAAATTGCATGGGAGGGCAAATTGGAGAGAAATTAAGGTTGGTGGGAGTGAGCCAATGGTTGAGTGACATCTGGCAACTTGATGAAGAAGCTAAGTTCTTCCTCCTACGTGAAACCCTCACTTTTCATCTGTTTCTTCCCACTGCTCTCTGTTCTCTCTTCGTGGCGATTTTGACAAAGCACCAACACTTTGTTTTTCTCGTTTTTCTTCTGTTTCCGTCAGCCGGAAGACAAATACTTTTCCTCTTCCGATGACGTCAGCGGAAGACAAATACTTTTCCTCTTCCGATGACGTCAGCCGGAAGACAAATACTTTTCCTCTTCCGATGACGTCAGCCGGAAGACAAATACTTTTCCTCTTCCGATGACGTCAGCCGGAAGACAAATACTTTTCCTCTTCCGATGACGTCAGCCGGAAGACAAATACTTTTCCTCTTCCGATGACGTCAGCCGGAAGACAAATACTTTTCCTCTTCCGATGACGTCAGCCGGAAGACAAATACTTTTCCTCTTCCGATGACGTCAGCCGGAAGACAAATACTTTTCCTCTTCCGATGACGTCAGCCGGAAGACAAATACTTTTCCTCTTCCGATGACGTCAGCCGGAAGACAAATACTTTTCCTCTTCCGATGACGTCAGCGGAAGACAAATACTTTTCCTCTTCCGATGACGTCAGCCGGAAGACAAATACTTTTCCTCTTCCGATGACGTCAGCGGAAGACAAATACTTTTCCTCTTCCGATGACGTCAGCCGGAAGACAAATACTTTTCCTCTTCCGATGACGTCAGCCGGAAGACAAATACTTTTCCTCTTCCGATGACGTCAGCCGGAAGACAAATACTTTTCCTCTTCCGATGACGTCAGCCGGAAGACAAATACTTTTCCTCTTCCGATGACGTCAGCCGGAAGACAAATACTTTTCCTCTTCCGATGACGTCAGCCGGAAGACAAATACTTTTCCTCTTCCGATGACGTCAGCGGAAGACAAATACTTTTCCTCTTCCGATGACGTCAGCGGAAGACAAATACTTTTCCTCTTCCGATGACGTCAGCCGGAAGACAAATACTTTTCCTCTTCCGATGACGTCAGCCGGAAGACAAATACTTTTCCTCTTCCGATGACGTCAGCGGAAGACAAATACTTTTCCTCTTCCGATGACGTCAGCCGGAAGACAAATACTTTTCCTCTTCCGATGACGTCAGCCGGAAGACAAATACTTTTCCTCTTCCGATGACGTCAGCCGGAAGACAAATACTTTTCCTCTTCCGATGACGTCAGCCGGAAGACAAATACTTTTCCTCTTCCGATGACGTCAGCGGAAGACAAATACTTTTCCTCTTCCGATGACGTCAGCCGGAAGACAAATACTTTTCCTCTTCCGATGACGTCAGCGGAAGACAAATACTTTTCCTCTTCCGATGACGTCAGCCGGAAGACAAATACTTTTCCTCTTCCGATGACGTCAGCCGGAAGACAAATACTTTTCCTCTTCCGATGACGTCAGCCGGAAGACAAATACTTTTCCTCTTCCGATGACGTCAGCCGGAAGACAAATACTTTTCCTCTTCCGATGACGTCAGCGGAAGACAAATACTTTTCCTCTTCCGATGACGTCAGCCGGAAGACAAATACTTTTCCTCTTCCGATGACGTCAGCCGGAAGACAAATACTTTTCCTCTTCCGATGACGTCAGCGGAAGACAAATACTTTTCCTCTTCCGATGACGTCAGCCGGAAGACAAATACTTTTCCTCTTCCGATGACGTCAGCCGGAAGACAAATACTTTTCCTCTTCCGATGACGTCAGCCGGAAGACAAATACTTTTCCTCTTCCGATGACGTCAGCGGAAGACAAATACTTTTCCTCTTCCGATGACGTCAGCCGGAAGACAAATACTTTTCCTCTTCCGATGACGTCAGCGGAAGACAAATACTTTTCCTCTTCCGATGACGTCAGCCGGAAGACAAATACTTTTCCTCTTCCGATGACGTCAGTCGGAAGACAAACCTACCCGACTTCCATCACATTTTTTTTTTTTTTTTTTTTTTTTTTTTTTTTTTTTTTTTTTTTTTTTTTTTTTTTTTTTTTTTTTTTTTTTTTTTTTTTTTTTTTTTTTTTTTTTTTTTTTTTTTTTTTTTTTTTTTTTTTTTTTTTTTTTTTTTTTTTTTTTTTTTTTTTTTTTTTTTTTTTTTTTTTTTTTTTTTTTTTTTTTTTTTTTTTTTTTTTTTTTTTTTTTTTTTTTTTTTTTTTTTTTTTTTTTTTTTTTTTTTTTTTTTTTTTTTTTTTTTTTTTTTTTTTTTTTTTTTTTTTTTTTTTTTTTTTTTTTTTTTTTTTTTTTTTTTTTTTTTTTTTTTTTTTTTTTTTTTTTTTTTTTTTTTTTTTTTTTTTTTTTTTTTTTTTTTTTTTTTTTTTTTTTTTTTTTTTTTTTTTTTTTTTTTTTTTTTTTTTTTTTTTTTTTTTTTTTTTTTTTTTTTTTTTTTTTTTTTTTTTTTTTTTTTTTTTTTTTTTTTTTTTTTTTTTTTTTTTTTTTTTTTTTTTTTTTTTTTTTTTTTTTTTTTTTTTTTTTTTTTTTTTTTTTTTTTTTTTTTTTTTTTTTTTTTTTTTTTTTTTTTTTTTTTTTTTTTTTTTTTTTTTTTTTTTTTTTTTTTTTTTTTTTTTTTTTTTTTTTTTTTTTTTTTTTTTTTTTTTTTTTTTTTTTTTTTTTTTTTTTTTTTTTTTTTTTTTTTTTTTTTTTTTTTTTTTTTTTTTTTTTTTTTTTTTTTTTTTTTTTTTTTTTTTTTTTTTTTTTTTTTTTTTTTTTTTTTTTTTTTTTTTTTTTTTTTTTTTTTTTTTTTTTTTTTTTTTTTTTTTTTTTTTTTTTTTTTTTTTTTTTTTTTTTTTTTTTTTTTTTTTTTTTTTTTTTTTTTTTTTTTTTTTTTTTTTTTTTTTTTTTTTTTTTTTTTTTTTTTTTTTTTTTTTTTTTTTTTTTTTTTTTTTTTTTTTTTTTTTTTTTTTTTTTTTTTTTTTTTTTTTTTTTTTTTTTTTTTTTTTTTTTTTTTTTTTTTTTTTTTTTTTTTTTTTTTTTTTTTTTTTTTTTTTTTTTTTTTTTTTTTTTTTTTTTTTTTTTTTTTTTTTTTTTTTTTTTTTTTTTTTTTTTTTTTTTTTTTTTTTTTTTTTTTTTTTTTTTTTTTTTTTTTTTTTTTTTTTTTTTTTTTTTTTTTTTTTTTTTTTTTTTTTTTTTTTTTTTTTTTTTTTTTTTTTTTTTTTTTTTTTTTTTTTTTTTTTTTTTTTTTTTTTTTTTTTTTTTTTTTTTTTTTTTTTTTTTTTTTTTTTTTTTTTTTTTTTTTTTTTTTTTTTTTTTTTTTTTTTTTTTTTTTTTTTTTTTTTTTTTTTTTTTTTTTTTTTTTTTTTTTTTTTTTTTTTTTTTTTTTTTTTTTTTTTTTTTTTTTTTTTTTTTTTTTTTTTTTTTTTTTTTTTTTTTTTTTTTTTTTTTTTTTTTTTTTTTTTTTTTTTTTTTTTTTTTTTTTTTTTTTTTTTTTTTTTTTTTTTTTTTTTTTTTTTTTTTTTTTTTTTTTTTTTTTTTTTTTTTTTTTTTTTTTTTTTTTTTTTTTTTTTTTTTTTTTTTTTTTTTTTTTTTTTTTTTTTTTTTTTTTTTTTTTTTTTTTTTTTTTTTTTTTTTTTTTTTTTTTTTTTTTTTTTTTTTTTTTTTTTTTTTTTTTTTTTTTTTTTTTTTTTTTTTTTTTTTTTTTTTTTTTTTTTTTTTTTTTTTTTTTTTTTTTTTTTTTTTTTTATCATAATCATCATTCATGGACATGCTCATATTCATCATTCGTATTCTTCATTACATTATGTGGATTAAGAGAGGATTTGTGCTGGTAAAGGGGGTTTGACAGTGAGTTTGATCATGGTCCCTACTGCGGGTCGTATTCATATGTCCTACTGCGGACTGTGACATACGCCGAACCACCCCCAACCCTCACTTAACCACGTTGCATAAGTTTTATCTTCTTATTTTATTCATGAGAAAACATATTTCAAAACATTTTCATATGCTTGAGAAGTAAAACATGATGCATAACATAAATGCACTAATCATCGAACTAAGACAGGGGAGTATATCAGAATACCAGAATCATATCCATCGACATTTCATCGAACTTATAGCTGACAACGTTCGCTAAATGTAACATAATCCTTTGATGTAGGGCCCTATTGGCCGGAAACTTAGTACATTCACTTACCTGGATTCCTTAGCAACTTGAATCACTTTCTCTTCAACTTCTTCACCTAAAACATTCCACATTACAGTAGTTAAAATAAAGTCCTAAAAGTTCTACTCGAAAGTCATCCTAGAATCTAACAGCTAAAGTCATTCCGATTCCACTGTTTGACACACTGCAGTCTGAAATCCGAAACTAGGTGGACAGGTTTTACCATTGATTAAATCCGAGTTGGTTACTTTAAAATGTTCAGAATCGATTTGGGATGGCATTTCTACTCTCAGACTTAAAAGAGTCTAAAACTACTCGGCCACTGCTAGAAATCCGAACTCAAATGCCGAGTTGAAAGCAGAGCTTTAATCACTAATAAATGACTACATTGTCCATTTCATACCTCGGGTGCAGATTGCAGAGAAAAGCAGGCTGAAACCAGCCGTCGGCAAGGGGAGGTTCTGATAGCCGAGAGTAAAAGCTTGGGAGAGAAGGAATCGCCGAGAGGGAATGTCGGCTACAGTGGTAATAAATGAGGTTTGAGGTTTCCATTTCCTATTTATACCTAACCCATAAATTTTAATTACAAAACTGCCACCCAACCTAGTTTTACTCAACTTGTAATAATTTTATCTTAACATTAAATTTAAATCATAAAGGTTAAATAAGAGGGTGACAATGAAAATGGTCAGAAAATCACCTGGCCGAAATGTCGGGTGTTACAGTCGTGCACTGCCTGTTCCCCTATAAGCCCCACTTATACCCCTCTTCCGATGACGTCATCACATCTTCCGATGACGTCATCACATCTTCCGATGACGTCATCACATCTTCCGATGACGTCATCACATCTTCCGATGACGTCATCACATCTTCCGATGACGTCATCACATCTTCCGATGACGTCATCACATCTTCCGATGACGTCATCACATCTTCCGATGACGTCATCACATCTTCCGATGACGTCATCACATCTTCCGATGACGTCATCACATCTTCCGATGACGTCATCACATCTTCCGATGACGTCATCACATCTTCCGATGACGTCATCACATCTTCCGATGACGTCATCACATCTTCCGATGACGTCATCACATCTTCCGATGACGTCATCACATCTTCCGATGACGTCATCACATCTTCCGATGACGTCATCACATCTTCCGATGACGTCATCACATCTTCCGATGACGTCATCACATCTTCCGATGACGTCATCACATCTTCCGATGACGTCATCACATCTTCCGATGACGTCATCACATCTTCCGATGACGTCATCACATCTTCCGATGACGTCATCACATCTTCCGATGACGTCATCACATCTTCCGATGACGTCATCACATCTTCCGATGACGTCATCACATCTTCCGATGACGTCATCACATCTTCCGATGACGTCATCACATCTTCCGATGACGTCATCACATCTTCCGATGACGTCATCACATCTTCCGATGACGTCATCACATCTTCCGATGACGTCATCACATCTTCCGATGACGTCATCACATCTTCCGATGACGTCATCACATCTTCCGATGACGTCATCACATCTTCCGATGACGTCATCACATCTTCCGATGACGTCATCACATCTTCCGATGACGTCATCACATCTTCCGATGACGTCATCACATCTTCCGATGACGTCATCACATCTTCCGATGACGTCATCACATCTTCCGATGACGTCATCACATCTTCCGATGACGTCATCACATCTTCCGATGACGTCATCACATCTTCCGATGACGTCATCACATCTTCCGATGACGTCATCACATCTTCCGATGACGTCATCACATCTTCCGATGACGTCATCACATCTTCCGATGACGTCATCACATCTTCCGATGACGTCATCACATCTTCCGATGACGTCATCACATCTTCCGATGACGTCATCACATCTTCCGATGACGTCATCACATCTTCCGATGACGTCATCACATCTTCCGATGACGTCATCACATCTTCCGATGACGTCATCACATCTTCCGATGACGTCATCACATCTTCCGATGACGTCATCACATCTTCCGATGACGTCATCACATCTTCCGATGACGTCATCACATCTTCCGATGACGTCATCACATCTTCCGATGACGTCATCACATCTTCCGATGACGTCATCACATCTTCCGATGACGTCATCACATCTTCCGATGACGTCATCACATCTTCCGATGACGTCATCACATCTTCCGATGACGTCATCACATCTTCCGATGACGTCATCACATCTTCCGATGACGTCATCACATCTTCCGATGACGTCATCACATCTTCCGATGACGTCATCACATCTTCCGATGACGTCATCACATCTTCCGATGACGTCATCACATCTTCCGATGACGTCATCACATCTTCCGATGACGTCATCACATCTTCCGATGACGTCATCACATCTTCCGATGACGTCATCACATCTTCCGATGACGTCATCACATCTTCCGATGACGTCATCACATCTTCCGATGACGTCATCACATCTTCCGATGACGTCATCACATCTTCCGATGACGTCATCACATCTTCCGATGACGTCATCACATCTTCCGATGACGTCATCACATCTTCCGATGACGTCATCACATCTTCCGATGACGTCATCACATCTTCCGATGACGTCATCACATCTTCCGATGACGTCATCACATCTTCCGATGACGTCATCACATCTTCCGATGACGTCATCACATCTTCCGATGACGTCATCACATCTTCCGATGACGTCATCACATCTTCCGATGACGTCATCACATCTTCCGATGACGTCATCACATCTTC